>SWEM01000032.1:0-120592 GCA_019593585.1 Nitzschia palea | reverse complement strand
TGTATGATCTTCTAAACCAACATGGTGGTTCCAGTATTATCTTGTCCTTGTTCTACACCACCCATCCACCAAAGTAGAACTCTTCGTAGGTGATTTTCTCATCAAAATTTTTATCCAGGGCCATGAAGACACTAGCAATTTTCATTACGACTCATGTCTAGGCCACTTGCTCGAATAAATTCGGTCAGTTCCTTGACATCCAAGGAATTACTCTGGTCGGTATCGTATCGTTTCCATTTTCTGTTGCAAATCTTGTTCATTGGCAATACTAAATCGAAATAATCTCAAATCTCGATTGGCCAGGTATCCGGCAATCATGCAGCAGCGCCTGTCAGCAGTCCAGAATAGACTGGTACGCCAACCCATGTTGCTAGCAAAGGGTCAGCATCTATCTTCACCTTCATCCCCCAAGGTCACTCCTCAACAATTCTGACTTTCACCTCAGCCTGTTCGTGACAATGCGACCAGCCAATATTACTGGAAGAAAGCTCCATTTGGAAATGATCATGGCAACTCCTCGATTACGGAAAAAGAAGCATCATCGGCATCCGAGGTATGTCCTCCTACTGAAATATCTGAAGCTCGATTCTTGTTTCTAATCCTAGGTTCATTCTTTGCCGTACCAGGCATGAAGTGGCCGATTGTGTTCATCCTCCTGCACCGAATGAGCCAGTGGCCGAACGTGACACGCGGCGAACGAGGCTACAAAACCCTAACCTCCTAGTCACCGTGCTGCATCCAAAGTCACCTTGTCGCCAACATGACTATTCTTAGCAATGTAGTAGATGCAGACATTGCTATCCATGAAATGAAGAAATGTTGGGGGATGACTCCTGTTCTCTAGGCAGCAGCCATTGGGCATCATCTCCCAGCCAGCCAGGTGTCGCCTTCTTGTGCACACCGGCCGCTTGCAGATAACTTCGCCGTGTGTTAGGAAAAACGGAAAAACTCTCTGAATCAACCCTTCTCTCGATTTGCGTATTTATATATTACTGCACTATACACGGTGCGTCCTCTTGATTTTTTTGGAATTGTACTCTTCTGTTGTAATTTAGCTGTGTGCTACCGATGCCCAGTTATCGCAGATCGAGGCTATTACAGTAGTCGCATGTGCGTGGCCCCTTCACTTAAGAAGAAACGAATTGTCGCATTTCCATAGATTTTTAGTGAAGAATTGCCCTACCGGTAGATCACGCCATTTTTCAGGAGGCTTTATTGGTGGAATGGAAAGTCGAACACAATTTTGTGAGGTCAGAAAAGCTGGCGGCGTGTGTGTTATGAAGATAACACGAGTTGTTCGACATCGGAGCCCCGATAGTAGTCGCACCTGCCACCGGTAACTCCACTTAAGTTTTGCAAGCGACTCTGATCTCCAGCCAAGTTTGATAGTTAGTGACACTAAGGTATTCATTTGCAAGCAAACTGCTTCTCGCGCACCACGAAGTCGTGGGTTTCCGGGGAAACAATTAAAGTTCCGGACCCTAAATGTCAACTGTGGAAAGTGAGGTTGATGCATCAAGAAATACCATCATGCATTTATTATCGCTCATTACTTGACCGTTGTTGAACGACGACATGGTGCATGAACCGAGATGTTGGCGAGCGATGTATTAGCTGTAAGTTAGATTCATTGGTCACCTTCACCTAAGTTTTGAATAGTGCTAGCGTCAGTTTGCTCGCACACGTCAGCTCAAAGTGATCGATATTCTCACTGTCAGGCAACAATTTTATCTCCTTTTCACTCTCATTTTTTTTTTCTTGCACCTTGGCCAGTCAAAATGAATCTCAAAGTCCTAACTTGCGTTCTCGTCATTTTTTGCAACGTCGTTGTTGCAGAGTTTGTTCGTGGTGAAACGAACGACTCCAAGAAGGCCACCATTGAAGAAGGAAAAGAAAACATGATGCCTTCCTCCCTAAGAAAGCTGCAGCAAAATCAGCAGGGCGGCGGACAAAACAATAACAATAGCAACAGTAACAACGGTAACAGCAACAACGGAAAGAATAACAACAACAACGGAAAGAACAACAACAATGGTAACAACAACAACAATGGTAACAACAACAACAATGGTAACAACAAAAACAACCCTACTTCTGCTCCTGTCAATCCTACACTGGCTCCCACTATGACTCCGACGCCTGCTCCTGTTACTCCTACATTGGCTCCCACTGTGAATCCAACTCCTGCTCCTGTTACTCCTACACTGGCTCCTACTAGGAATCCAACTCCAGCTCCTGTGACTCCTACACTTGCCCCCACTCTAGTGAATCCAACTCCAGCTCCTGTCAACCCGACATTGGCTCCTATTACCATGAATCCAGCAACTCCTGCTCCTGGTGTCAAGACATTGGTTTTGTCAACAGTGTCTCGAGAATGTTTAAGTTCTGGCGGTTGCAATAATGACCCGGTCCCAAAAGTTTTTGTGAGGTGCATTGATGTGCAAAGTGTTGGTGTAACACCTCCTTTTAATCTTTCACAGGTTGACATTATGCTGGTTAACAGTGGCTTGGGGGAACTTGACTTGATTGTGTATACATATTCAGAGGACGGACCACAACCTGATGTTGTACTCTATAAACAACCGGCGCTTGTGCCTGCTGGTGTTAAACAACGAACGGTGTATCCCATCCCTCTAGTTCCTGCCCCACTGAGCATCTCAGTTCCGAAATTCTGCGTCGGGGTAACATCACCCGTAGCTGATATCATTACCTCATCCACAATGCTGTACGGCACTAAAGGAACCTCATTTGCAGACTGTGGTTTCGGTTGGAGACCAAGCGGCTAAGTTCAGACCTTTGTTTTGATGCCACCATCCAATATTATTGATGAATGGTACAACTAAAACTATAACCTACAGTACTACTAAGGGTTATACTAACAATGTGGTCTGTGGTCGTTTTCTAGATCATGAGGAATAACATAGCCGTAGAAGCCAGCAAGATCAGCCAATTTTCGATTTGTGTATCAGGATATTGGTTCCTGCTGGACACTTGACGAAGTACCATTCGTCATAAGAAATCAAACATGGATGATTTCTTAGCTAACTAGCTAGTAGGGAGCAGGGCTCGTTCACAGTAGCCCAACACTCTGGTGAGAGTGAACTGGGCTGGCTGGGCTGATCATCCTAGTAGTCGTACTACTACAATCGTATTTCTACTGATTGCCAGGCAAACAGAGTGTAGAAAATGTCCCCGTGGTCCTTTTCGAAGGCGTGAAATATGGAGGAGTAGAAATGATGTCATCGAGCGGTCAATATTGTTACATGGTGGCATGCAAAGTTTTCTCACTGGTGATGGAAGAATGCCTCGGTTATGTTTATGTGTTTATTATTATATTATGCGTTTATGCACTCACTGCCGTTACAAACGGTTAAAAGGATGCCGAAAAATTCCACAAAATTTGTCCCACGTTTGGTGTAGGATTGTACGCGTGACGTAATCCCCAAGCCGATTCGGAACACTCCGGTGAGTGGAGTGGATTTGATATGGTGATTCGCGCCATCCATCCACGAAAGTGTCGGCGAAACAACACACGATCGGCAGTTTGACGTATCGTCTCTCTTGTATTGACGATCCCGACTGACTGAAATATAATAAGAAGCCAAGCTTTTTTACTACTGTTACTCTCTGTCTGAAAAAAAAATGATGAACAAGGACCTACTATCGCTTGGTGGTTGTCGCCGCCATTTGATCAAGCTTCTCGTTTCGTTCTTGTTGACCAATGACGCCTTCTGGGTGAAGGCGTCGCCATCGTCGACCTCTTGCAACTCTGCGATAAGCATTTCGGCGCCCTATTCCGTACACCAAGGTCCAGTGCAAAATTACAATAGCATGACTTTTGACACTATCAGTGGTCTCTGCCAGAGTGGCAGTTTTTCTGCATCCAATCTCCAAGCAGGTTATTGGTTCACCTACACCCCTTCCACTACCATAATATCGCGCGTCCAAGTCGAACAGGCTGCAGAAGGTGGTATTGATCTACCGAACATGCTAAGCTTGAAAGGCCCATGTGATAGTTTAACTTGCGATGACGATGTAACCACCAAGTTAGCCTTTGAAGATGCTCAAGCTGGTACACAGTACTACATCTATGTCTTCCGCAACTCGGCAAGCTCAGGGGACAGTCCCTATCAACTGGCTCTGGATTATATCGAGACGCCTTCGAATGACAATCTTGAAAACGCGGTTGCTATCACTCAACAAGATCTTCCTTTCCGAGAAGGATTCACCACCTACGGTGCGCTTTCTGATTCCAGTCAAGATGCTTGTGGGTTAGCCGGTCAACATGGAATTTGGTTTTCGTACATGACCACACTTTCAACGGAAACAATGACCGTTCAAATATCAAGTGCAACGCAATATGACAATATAGGCATCCAATCCCAAAATGCCGATGGATCTTTTGCCTGTGTTGCTACTGCAATTTATCCTAGATCAAGTATTCAATGGACGGCCCAAGCCAACGTACAATATTACATTCTGGTTGCGGTGACTGTACCAGAGTATGGACACGTTTTTCAATTGATTCTTCAATCCGATAGCACTACGCCAGCACCAACAGCTGCAGTCGTTTCCAACCCACCAACTCCAACACCCGCAACTCCTGCTAGCACGCCAGCCCCTAGCGTGTCGGCACCTGGGTTGTCATCTCCAGCTCCAACACCAACGATCCAGCAAGAATCATCACTTCGACCTTCCAGCAACAATGTAGCCAATGTCCCAACGAATGCCCCCACCGGGTTGAATTACAACTCGTTGCCGGCATCCTCCTCAAAGTCCTTTTCTTCACCGTACTCCACATTTGGAACACACCTTTTTCTTGTGACAATGTGTTTTTTCTTTTTGTAAAATGCATGATTGCTACAGCCAAGATCATGCAATAATATGCTCACTTATTCTAGCTATCTTAATGCAGAAAGGGTATGCGTTGATGTCACAGTAACTTGAGGCATTGGCTGCTGCCAGGACTATTTCACACTTCCTCGCTCGGTCGTGACCACGGATTAAAGTAAAATCAACAGTGAATTATTTGTAGCGACTGGCAGTGGAACGAAGATCGCAAGTTGCTTATCGGAGCAGTACAAGTAGTGGCATTTTTTATATTGTGATCTGACCAAACGATGTTTGCAATCCCATTCGCTAGTGAATGTCAAACCAATTGTTTCCAGTTAATAGTACATCAAATGATTTGGTTCGGTAGAATAGTGCGCCTGCAATCTGTCACAGATGAGAAAAAATTAATGATGATTGTGTTCATTCTAGCATCTTGCCAGAGATGGATGACAACTAGTATTGTATTTGGAGCCTGTCCTTGTCGAGTGCCCTTCACAGTGACAGAGGGCAATACCAGATCGGAGTGGTGCTATTGCTACTGGTCGTGTACCAAAGTCCAAGTACACTCGTGTCCTCTAGAAAACTATTTTCACAATACTCTAGTAATAATCAATTAATGTGCAAAACAACTTTTACAGTTAATATCCTGGATCACTAGTGATATCACTCATGCCCGCGTAGGAATGTTGATCATTGTGGGCCGGAGGAAAGAGAGGGAGTGGGTCGGGCAATTCTCCATACTCCATTTCTTGGTTTTTGGGATGTACTTGTCCACCACCAACATGTGGATAGTAGCCATTTCCTTGACCATCCCAATCCTCAAATTGTTGTTGTGGTGCCATCAACTGCTGATTTTGCAGGTGTTGTTGTTGTTGTTGAGAAGCAGTAGTACCCATCATCATGTTTCGTCGATTCGGAACATCACCGGTTGCGTAAACATGACATCGTTGCAAGGCATCATAGAGTGGTCTGGCTGCGGGAGGGGTCGGAATGGCACCACTCAACAATTCCATTCCCGACACTTCCCGACCATAAAACTTTTCATTAACTCGATTACGAGTCACAATGACCTTGCCGTCCAAGGAGACCCCAGCATACAGTCCTTTACTTAACGAGTAGGTATAAATGGGAGCCAATTTACCAGGTGCAGCTCCTAAATCTGCTTCCAATGCTCGTCCTAGCGGACCAAGCGCCACACCAATATCCGCACCAAGTTGAATGTTGCCATTGTTGCTAAACATCATTTCTACCGCGTCGTCCGTCATGAGTAAGAAGACGTGATCCGACACTTGTGCACCCAAGAGTGCTGCCGTGTGAAAAAAGATGGCAAGGAAAAAAGTGTGTGAGGAGCGGGAAAATGAAGCAGAAAGGTCAAGATTGCGTTTGCCGCAACCAGCCACCAGCAACCACAATACGTACCTCCCCAGCTAACACCGGCGGTTCCAATGGCACAGGGTGCACTCCATTGTTGATCGCCCAAACGTGCCACTACCAGCCCAGTACCAAATTCTATACCTGCCAGTCCAAATCCTCCCTTGACCACCGTGAGGACGGCAATGCCCTTGGCTTCTTCCAATAGTTTGGCCGGTATACGCAAGCCATCTAAATTGGCTAGATTGGGACTGAGTGATTGGCAATCATCTTGACATTGTTGTAATTCTCGAGCTTCTCCTGTCAAAAAATGTTCGGTATCAATGACACTTCCCATGCGTTTGGGTGTAGGCAATAAATTATTGAGGGTATAGGCGGCCTTGCGGACTTCATGACCCAAGGTAAACGCCAGGGGGGAATTCAAAAAGCGTTTGGGATCCGTTGGATCAATATGATTGAATCGCATGGCATTACTATTCGAATTGCGCAATTCTTCTTGGAGAGGTTGTAATAATTCCCAACAGGGTCCACAAACTCGGAGAGGCTCGCGGGCCAGTTGAAATCGTTCTTCCAAACCTTTTCCATACAATAATTGACGATTCTCGTCTAGGTAGGATAACATTCGATCGGGGTCGGGATCAGGAGTAAAACTAAAGTTGTGATCATCGGCACCACGAGGGCTTGCCTTTTTTCCTCCATCCGGTGACAGTACAATACTTGACGGAGGAATCAAAGCTCTTTGATTGGAACACCGGTGACAAAAGATTTTCCCGCAAAGGCGACAATGGTGACGACGATTGATGGGGTTGAATTCATCATGACAGGTCATGCAACGATCTTGCAATTCATTGTATTCCCATGGACTAGACAAGGTCGCCACCCGTTGCGGTTCTCCCAAACTTGGATCGTCGGGGGTCGTAGGGGCAGCAACAATGCCAGAATTGCTGTGTGGGACAGGAATTCCAATTGCGCCGTCGCCTTTTTCTTCTTCAGGCGCCAGTGGCGGCATATCCTTCACGATTGTACCCATGTTGTTGTTGCTGCTGCTGGTATTATTTGTATATTTTATTGTAGTGTTTGGTGATGTTCTACACTAGTGCCATTTGTTGCCTTTCGACGCCGAACGAATGCGTTCGGGAGAAGTTCCGTACCAAGTACAGACAAGCTTCGGACTTTCTGTCGTGTGTCCTTGGAGTCGTGATTCGTGGTCTCACCTACCAGAGCGTACTTACATATTACAGTACATACCCTTGTACCTCGTACAAGTACATAGCCTTCATCAATCTAAAGGACATTCGTACAGCGTGCAGGCCCCGTTAGGATTCGTTCCACAACGGAAGAAATGATAAGCTCCACGGTGTCGCAGTCCATTTCCCACTTATCGTCATTGGTCGCCTTTCCGCCCTCGGTACTTATCGCAACCAATGAACAGTGCATGCCTCGTTAATTTTAGGTGATGATTGCATGGTTGCCGTTAGCGATGACACCCCATAACTACCCGCGCGGACGACTAACTCTTTGCGATCCCTCCATTGTCCATGTAAATGGCACGCGTTCCGACTCGACCTCTCGCCACTTTTTACATGGATGGGCATGTTCATGGGACGGAAAGAGAGTGTGTGAGAAGACTTGTGTGTAGTGCAGTGACTCTCTGATGTGTGCACGACCATGACGGAGACGGAGAGTAGAGCCAACACCGATTTCATTGACATCCAACACTACTCTCGGGAGGACCCACCCGCATCATCCCATTCACCGCTATACATGGAAAATTCCAATGCAAATGTACCTGTAGAACGACAGCATGCGGCGTTGTCACCAGACTTTGTTCCCAGTCCCATTCCACCAAACGACCATCAACAATATCTCCCTCATCATCATCACTACTCACCACAATATTCCCTGGAAATTGGTCCTGATGGGGGTGTCCAAATTGATTATTATGGCTTGGCCTTGGTCTTTTTGGCACCGGCCTTGGGTGGATTCTTGTATGGCTATGATATCGGTGCGACATCCTTTGTCTTGGCCATGTTACGGTCCTCACGAGATCCAGATACATGGTGGCATGACTTTCCCATGTTTGAACAGGGATTATTGGTGAGTGCTCTTTCCTTGGGAGCACTCATTGGCAGTCATATTGTTTTGATGTATTTAGCCAAATCGATTGGACGACGCAAGGAAATGCGAGTGGCCGCATCCTTGTATATTGTGGGAGCCATGCTCAATATCATGTCGGGAACCGTCTTGGCCAATACGCCAGTGGGTCCTCATGGGTTTGGCATTGGTATAGTCACACTAATTGCCGGTCGATTATTTTATGGAGCGGGTGTGGGATTTATTATGCATGGAGCACCAACCTACATGGCCGAAATGTCGCCAAGTCGTGTCCGTGGGACAGTAGTATCCGCCAAAGAAACTGTCATTGTGTTTGGAATTGTGGTCGGAATGATGATGGGTGATTTGATGAGTGACTATCCCGACAATTGGACAGGTACGTGACCATTATTACTGTGATTGAAATCAACTCTCTGCTTCCTCCATCCGTACAACATTCCACTTATGATTACAATCTATTCTTTCTTCCATTCACCAAAAGACTTGTATTCCTTTGAGATTTTGGGTGCCGTTCCAATGCTATTGTTAACCTTTAAAATTCCTCGAAGCAAGCGATGGTTGCTGATGAAGGGATATCATGAAGAGGCCAAAGAAAGTATGCAATTTGTTTACAGGGTAACGTTGAAGACGAGTTCCAAAAAATGGCAGATACGATTGGCAATCTCTGTAGTCGCAATGATTGCGAGGGAAATGACGACATTTCCCCCCATCATAGCTTTCATGTGGAATTGGACGAAGAAGACTTTGCCGGTGGTCTCAATGCCCAGGGACAGATACGTCTTCATCGAAGACAACACTCCCTGGCAGATAATTTAAATGTGGAGACGGCCACCACCAGAAGTACCAACAACGACCACGAGGATGAGGATGGCCCGGATGGGCCAAGACTTTCCAGTCGACGTTATCGCTATATCATGATTATTGGATTGTCCTTGCTGGTTTGTCAACAAGCCTCGGGACAACCAGCGGTTTTGGCCTATAGTCGGGTGCTATTCGAAGCGGCCGGATGGAAGGGACATGCCAGCGTCATTACTGTTCTCATCATGGGCCTCACGTCGGCAGTAACTGTCTCACTAGTCGATCGATTGGGACGAAAGATTCTACTTCTGGCTGGCTGCACCATTATGGGGCTGGCATTGTCATGTCTCGCTCTCGCATTTTGGGATAGTCAGCAAGGGGATGCCAAATATCAACTGGAACACTGGCAACAACAACTTGTCCTATGGGGTATGTTTGTATTTATTGCTGGATATCAAGTCGGATATGGACCCATCACATGGACAGTCCTCAGTGAGATTTATCCCTCGGAAATTCGAGGAACAGCCATGGCGTTGAGTGTGGAAGTCAACTTTTTCTTTAAATTCCTATTTCAGCTATTTTTTCCATTGGTTCAACATGCCTTGGGATGGAAATCAACATTTATTACCTTTGGCTGTCTTTGTGTCGTCGGTTTCTTGTTTATTCTCATCATGGTACCAGAAACCAAAGGTTTGACACTCGAAGAAATTCAAGTGAAACTTCGCGGCCTTGAACAACAGGATCCCTGTTCGGGGACACCCTTTTCAACGCCCTTGTTGGATCAAACCGTCGACGGTACTCCTGGTCTGAGATCCAAACCTCATGGTTTAACACCCATTCTCTAATTTTGTGGTGTCATCCCATTGGGTGGTCAGATCTTATGCCCACCTGCCTTGATAAGAGATCAGTGGATCGACACCTTGCCGGGTATTCCGTATCGAAGACCCGTAACTGGCTAGGTGGACAAAAACCATGGAGATGCTTCATTCTCGATATACTGGGAGTCGCGCCTGGTGGAAAGACCGGTAGTCATCAAGCAACGGCATTGAATGTCCTTGGACGAGGTCGCTGATATGTTCATGGGAACCTATCCGTATTGAGTACATTGCCAAGATGATATGGGCTGAAATTGGCCGCGGCACATGTTCTCTCTACATGCAAGCAAGAAGCCTAGCGACCACCCCACGTATCCAGAAATGACGACCGTTTGCATGGCACACACAAGCACCAGGTATCGAGAACTTCCATTGCTTACCGTGCATCCCAAAGCATGACATCACTCCATGAATAAGATTCTGCTCTATCCGGTGCCATGCCTACAATCCGTTCTACTTTCAGGTGTCGAGAACTTCCCTTGCTTGCCTTGCATCGTTATATGCATCCCAAAGCATGACATCACTCCTTGACTATGATTCTGCTCTATCCGGCAATCCGTTCCACTTTCGTCCTTTTTGCTTGATGAATGGCTAGGGACGGTAACTTTTCATAATAAAATCACTGTAAAACAACATCGCATTTGATGCATTCAATTGTACCAGATGTTTTGTTTGGTAGAAGTACCAGGTGCGACTACCGGTATGCCACGATTGGTTGTTTGCTCTCACTGTTCCCCGTTCCCCGCGCTTTGGTCGTGCCGTTAAATGTTACAAATGGTTGTGTGTGTTTCGGGTCTTATGCCACCAAAGAAATCGCAAGTACCTGGTACCGGTATATATGTTCGAATTACTACATTGTCAGACAAGAACAAAATACGATGGTTGCCTAGTTTCTGTTGCGTCATGGAAGCTACCTGGTACGAACGTGTCAACAAGTCAAATGCCACTGGATCAAGAACAACAGCTCCACCATCGGTTTCCGTAATATGTTTGCAATAAATGCACTGTGATGAGTTTCACAACCCCCTAAAAACCGCTAGATACCGCCGGTCTCAAATTATTTTTCTATGTATTGCAGGTACAGGTCAGCATGAAATCATGTACGAATGTGTCAACAAGTCCAAGCACTTGATCACGAATAAAAGCTCCACCATCGGTTTCCTAAATAAGATTGCAACAAAATGTGTTTCTCTCATCGATTCAGACTGATGAGTTTAAACACCGCTAGATACCGGCCTCAAATTGGTTTTCTATTTATGCCAGGAAAAAGTACAGTTAACAAAAAATCGTGTACAAATGTATCAACAAGTCCAAGCACTTGATCGCGAACAACAGCTCCACCGAAATAAGCTTGCAATTAAATGTGTTTCTCTCATCGATTCACGGAGATGCCCATCGAATCTCACATTCCAATCCGGAATGTTGGGATCGGAAGCTTGCCATGGACCACCAACTCTTGTCATAAATTTATTCTCCTCTTGCTCCAGAATTCAAAAACAGCATGACCATGTTTCGCTCACTAGTCCTCTTGCTTGCCTTGCCATTTGCCCATGCCTCCGTGGCCATTGGGAACTCATGTGAACAGTTTGTTGTGGATGGAGGTTCCATCGGAAGAGTTTGTGCTGACCATCAAATGATGGGTCCGTCACCTGCCATGATCAATGATACCGTCGTATACATGGGCGACTATGTGGACATCTATGAGATCACTTCATTCGAGATTGTTGAGGCGATGCCCTCAATCTACACTGACTACTTGAGTGACCTCATTGTGGAAGTAACTCGGTTCAGTGATGGTGGATGCGAAGTAAGTATCAACGGAACTGCATGCGCCAACTGTGAAATTTGCGGCGAGAAGTCTACCTCTGTTTCTGTAGATTGCTCTGCCATTCCAGGAGGTCGCGCCGTAGAATGTGAACCACTTGATAACGTGTACCTCCCATTCGAAGGATACGTTCTTGCCAATTCTACTACTGTCGATGATGGTGAAGTCTCGACCAATCCACCTTTGACAGGTGAAACCGCTCTCCTTGTATCTGCTTCACCCCGATCCATGGCTTTTTTCATCACTGTCGTTGTGGTTGCTGTGGGAACCACCATTCTACAACTCTAAAAATGGGAGGTCCCTTTCCATCTGCACAATGACACATTCTTGCTTGTCTGGAGTTGATTGTTGACTTTCGTACCATGAACCATTGAAGGGACTCTTTTGGTTTGTTCCTTGGAGCGCTAATCATCTATGATTATTCTTCGGCGCCCAATTGACCACATATTTGGGACGAAGTAACTTGTAAAAAGTAAAAATGAACATTTGCACCGATTTCCGAGCGTCGTGTTGTCCTCATGTAGACCAGCACCATGATATCTATCATACCTATAAGTACAAGTATGTTTTCTGGTGTTCTCCCGTCACCATGACGCTTGGACTTGTAGTTGACGTGTGTTAAGGCCGATATAATTTAATAATCGACTATTTTCACAGCAATACATTACTCAATAGCTATCCCTCACTTTGTCATCCATGGTGTTCTATGAATGTTTGGTGCGAGGTCAAGCATCACACAAGTCGTACCAGGACGATGCGAGCTTCCTGTTTGTGCCGTGCAGTTTCAGGTCCGGCGTGATCCGTTACATGTAGTGCCGGTAGTTTCACACCGTGGATGACGTCATCTATTTTCTGATGTCGGCGATGTTGGCAAGAACATCATACAGATCACCCGCGATACCACTACACACTACTGTCACTGCAACCAATCTACCGGTAGATTTCCTGTGACTTTGATCCTTGCAAAGAGTACGTGTCAAACCACAAGCCACAAAATCTGTTTCCATCGAGACCAACACGGACAACCATCTATCATCAAGAAAGAATGATACAATTGGCGATTCGACATGTTGTCCTGTTTATCCATCTGACCTTGTTACCTTGTCTTGTCGGGAATGCATCGGCCTTTTCTGGGAAAATGATTGATATTGCCAACTTTGCAGTGAAACAATCCCCGAGTTCCACACGCTTTATTACCAACAAAATGTGTCCATTTGGTATGTGAAACATTATTTGGCAAACGACATGTCGCATTTTTGGGGTTTGGTTTGGTTTGATGTCTCTTACCATGATGGATCCTATCTATTGGTTGTCTTTTCTTCATGGATACGACTATACTAATTGTCAGCCCAAAAGGTATGGATTGCCTTGGAAGTTGCCAATGCACCGTATGAAATGCAAGAAATCTCTTTATATGGACCTAATGGAAAGCCAGATTGGTTTATGCAATTGAATCCAGCGGGGACTGTTCCTGTCTTGACATGTCATGGGGGTGCGGTCCGATTGCGGGATTCGGATGATATTCTAGATTCCTTTGGTACTGCCGTGGAAAATGGTTCCACTCTAATTCCCAAAGATGCAGCAACTCTGGAAAGCATTCAGCAGTTCCGAGCAACTCTCAAAGAGTTCTTACCAGTGGGAAAAGAGGCGGTACTGGGTGGGAACAAACAGAAAATGTGGAAAAAACTAGTCGAATTGGATTCCATGATACAAGGGCCCTATGTATGTGGAGACAAGGTGACGATAGCGGACTGTGCGGCATTTCCGTTTCTATGGCGAATTGATACCGAGTTGGGTCCTGTGGAGGACCAAGGATGTCAAAAATTGCGCAACTGGCTAGATCACTGTCAATCGAACAAGGCATTCTCCAAGACGATTCAATCATCATGGTGGTGGTGGTGGTAGTATATAGAAAAATGGAACTGCCATCGCGCTACGGTAGCTCTGATGCAGTCAATGACACTCGGTCAACATTTCTTGGACAATTATACCTGGTAAATCCAAGTTACAATTATTAGAACTTTTAGAGTAAGTTTACCAAGTAGCTTTTACGTTATTTTACGGTTACTCGCACCACGCGATACGCGATACATACGACCAACTCATTTGGACTAAAGTGACTAACACTACTTGTGCTAGCGAAGCGGCCGGGCGTCTCGTCGAGAATCACATCGTTATCGTTGTATTATTGGTTTGTTGGGTTGCGTTGCATCGTGGATAAAAAACAATTGACCATGGCATCTCTTCAGCTCTCTCGTCATGCTCGTGACATGGGTCTCTTGCGAGAACCTGCCATGCTTTACAAGAGAATTGTAAAGTACGTTTTTTGTTGTGAAACAGGGTGATTGGAACGCGAGAAATAATTTCAGTCCATCCGAATCTCTTTCTTTCTCTCACATCCTGTGTGTTGTCTCCATCACCAACCTTTCTTCTGAAAAAAATTATAACAATAGAGAAATGCCTCGAATTCTCATGATTTACGATATTGACATGCCGTTGGAGGAAGCCAAGGCCTCGGTACGAAACCACTTTTACAAACACAAGGATATCAAGGATTATCGAGTCCAAGAAATGTTGGTGGAACAGGGTTATTTTAGTTTGGAGACCACCATGTTGCAACATAAACAAAAGGCTCATTTGATGCACTTTTTGGAGGGTTACACGGTTCCCATGGAGGCCGATCGTAAACGCCTCTCTCCCGATGCCTCGATTGACGAACAATTTGCTCGAAACTAATTATGTACAAGTGCAACTCTGATTGCAAGATTGGCTCTGTAACCCCCCAAAATGGATAAGGAATAGCATTACAATCAATCCCTCGTTTGATACAACAGTACGTAACATAATCGAGACAAATTATAAATTGTAGCTATACAGTTTTGCTACTATACAATATTGTATTTTGTTACGAGATGCTCTAAACTTGCGATAATTCCAGCAACCACTCCTTCGGGAGTTGCCATGTACTTTTGATAAAATTCAAATCCCTTTTGTTGCATTCGACAACGTTGTTCTTGAGTGATATTGTTCAAATAGTCCATGGTTCGAGGGGCCTCTTGTTCGGCAAGAAGAATGATCATGGAATTCCAATCCTTGACCCACTCGGGAGAAAAGGGCAGGACCCAATCATTGGCATAGACAACGGGAATACATCCGGCACTCAGAGCTTCAGTGAAACGATAGGAAAACAAATTGTCGCCTCGTGGAACGCCGGCAAATATGGTTTGACTCAGGAGGGTAGTGTACGATTCATTGACATTGGCAAATTGCTCATGAACTCCCCGTCCTATGAAAGAGGTATTGATGGAACCACCAAAATGAGATTGGACCAGAATTCCATTTTGGGGATTGTGTAGTTGTAAGAGTTGTTGTCGTACTGGATGTCGAAAATTTCCGGTAAAGGTAAATAGAAATGGTCTGGACGATGGCAGATGTTTGTTGTTGTCATTCGTATGGACATGGCATTCTTGAATCGCCACTTGTTGCCCTTGGGTCAAATGTACTTTGTGAATAGCAGGAGGAGGTAATCCCAAATCCAAAATGGAGCGCGGTGTATCTTTGTAAGAGGCAGACTCGGACACAATCGACACATAATAATGGTTCAGTAATGGATTATTTTCTCGATTCAAGCAGGACCAGGATGAAGGACCATTCCAACCACAATCAAACAAGACAAGTATAGGAGTAGGAGTAGTAGTACTGTTGTTGTGGCTGTTAGAGGATTGAAAGATTGGTGACTGGAGAGCTTGATCAATCCAGGGACAGACTGCCTTCATGTGACGAATTTGACCCCCACTCGAGGACAAGTAGGGTCGACCATTGTCTCGATCAGAATTGGCAGTATAACCCCAGCCATAATTGGGATAGTTGTCTTCATAACATGTTTCGAGATCGAAAAATACATAGTATCGTTGGTTCGAATGATGTGTCGAGTGTTGTTGTGTCTGTTGCTGGTGAGGGTGATTGTGTTGTTGCCAACCATTTGGATTGTACCAGGGATGATTCTCTATACCACGATTGAGATCTGCTTGAAATTTGGTCCGACCAACAAGTTTGGCAATTTTTGGGTCGGGATGATTCCAACCAAATGTGGTTAGAAAAACTTGGGCTGGAAGGGACTCGTAATAAGATTCCATATAATTGGACCTGGAGGAATTTGATCGGTAATAATTGCTGGTGTCAATTCGGATGGACCAGAGAAGGAAACTCCATGTGATCAAGAATGATACCACCAACAAGGCGAGGAGGAGTGACAGCGAGTATTTCTTTTTCTGTCGCGGACAATTGCCTCTATGAGCATTTCGTCGTGGAATTCCTTCTTTGGGTTTCATCATCATCCTCACCAGGCAGATCAAGCAATGGCAAAATCTTCCATGGACTTGATACGGTACAGCCCATTATCCATCTACGCTCAATGTAGTTCGTCTGCCAAAATGAAATTGTGAAACTGTGGTCTCGTATTCACAATGAAAAGATCATGAGAAAGTCAGATTACTGACAGAGATGAGAGATGACAAAAATGAGAGATGTGATGAAGCAGAGCACCGCAGTCGAACGAATCACATAAAATCATGATGTGTGTGGTATGTGGTATGTCCGTCGATGGACGTTGCAAGTTGCAAATGCCAATGAAATTTGTGGGTAGATTCCCACAAAATTCACGACAAAAAGGAAATTGTACAATACAGATCCCTGTGGTGGGATTGCAAGATCATTCCAAGGGTGCTCTGTTTGTGAAACGACAAAATCACGCATTTGGACAGGGTCGGAGAGACTTGACACTTGACGGAAAAAATGAGCTTTCTCCTGTCGTCGCTCCTATTATTACCACGATCCGGCCAAGGTCGCCGACGGAAATTGGTTTGGGGGGCACTTTATGTTGCATCGTCCCAACAATATCATGTCCATGCTTTGAATTCCGATGGTTTATCCCTAATACGACCCATCCACGACAATATCAGAAAATCGAGCTTGGTTGGTCCACAACAACAAGTACAAAAGAAAAACCGTGATGAATCGTGGGGAGTCCATGAAACCAAGGCCTTGTGGTCATCGCAAGAAATTTTACAATCGGCCAAAAATAATGCCAAACGAACCAGAGGATCCAGAGCCTACACATCATCATGGCGACATTGGATGGAGCACACTACTAGGGCCCTTCGACAAGAATTGATGGATCAACTTCCCCATCCAGTCCATACGGACGAACTGGCGAAACTTTCGTTCGAATTGGGGATTGCAGCTGACAAGGGTGAAATGCCAAGTTTTTCTCATCCGGGGGCACGGTCGGGATATGCTCTGGAGTATTTTTGTCGGGCACGTTTACTGGCAGGTCTAGTCATGCAATCCACAGTCGGAGATGAAATTGCATCGTTATGGATCCAAAATCCCAATCCGTACATTCATTTGACATCCTTGGGTGGAGGACCTGGATTTGACTTTGTTGCATTTTCCATGGCTATTCTTTTTTCCCAATCTGCTACTGAAAATTCTTTGACACAAAATTATCCAACTTTGAAGGCTACAGTATTGGATTACGAAGTGGGATGGAGAGATCTGGTTCAGGCCATGAGTGACTCGACACGTAAAATCTTGCAACTACCACCCACTTTTCACTGTGAATGGGGAGGTCCCTGTGATATTACCAAGCCACTATCCCATCCATCCAACCAGGCTTGTGTAGCTGCCCTTGCCACTACCAACATTTGGACGTGTCAATATTGTATTGCGGAAAATGCACAACAGCTTCGTGCCACCAACTATATTTTCTTTCAAGATTTATGGAATGCCATGCCCGATCAGTCCATGATGATTTTGACAGAAACAACCCCCCGTCTCTGGCCAGAACTTTATCATGTCCTAAAAGAGTCGTGTCTCAATGCCAACAATCATAGTAGTCTGCAAGTGGCATTTCCCAATTATAAGGGACGTCAAATGTTCATACGAAAATGTTTGACATCATCTTCATCGTCGTCGTCTTCATCGAAGACATGTTGTTTGAGTGACGATGAAGATATAAAGTTGCTACAAGAATTTCAAGAAATTTCAACCAAACATGAAGAACGATTACATTCTGGATGGACACGTCAAGTCAAGAAGCAATACACGAACCTTGTCTCGTGAATCTAATATAATATCATCAGCGCATTTCGCTCGAGGAATAATTATCACTCACTCTATAATATGAATGATTTTGGTCTATCTCAGCACTTTTGCAGTGTCCTTGATGTCTGCTTTCAGCGTTTGCTGGCCCACAAAAGTAATATATATTGCATATAGGAATCCTTGTTCTCTCAAATGCCAAGCATGGGAAGGACGGCAGATAGACCAAAAAGGAGGACAAAGGCAATGAGGCGCGTTGGTCCCACCAGGGCCACTGTCCCTGCAATGGGTCCACGAGCGACCGATGTGACTTCCACATCAAACTCGAGGTCACTATTGGGAGGAATCTTGCCATTACCCGCCCCTTTATCTTGATAGGCCAATGCTGGTGGGACACGAATCTTTCGTCTTCCTCCCTCACGGATACCTCGTACCCCCGCATCAAAGCCCGGCATGACATTGCCACCACCGATTTTGAAAGTCAAGGCCTTGTTGACACCAAATTCTTTGCCATTTTTCCATAAATATCCTGTATAGGATACTGTCAATACATCACCCTCTTCCACGGGTTCCCCCGTTCCCACGTTGATATCCTTCCATGCCAGTGGTGATCCTGGTTTATAAGTCTCAAATGGATCTTCGGTCACCATCGCGTCGCTAACTTGGGAATAAATGGCAAAGTTGGTCTTCGTGATCGCAGTAGAGCTCAGACCCACCAGTGGCTGGAAACCGATGCAATGACGCAGGAGCGCCATGCATTGCAGGCACAAGAATGCTACTTTCATTGTCAAGATCAGTTTACAATTGTTGTTTCTCACTGTCAACCTCCCAAGAGTCTTCCTGTCTCGTCGCTTTGGTCGTCTTGGAAAAAAGTTGGCGTGAAATTGTGATGACACGTTTGTGTGCGATCCGAACGGATCTTCAACGACACGTGTACAAGGAACTATCCGTACCTTAGTCGAGTGGGTCGACGCTTTCACTTGTCATGATTCGTGATGGTCACCTATATGCGATATTCAGTTCCAATAGATATTCTAGTAACTAGGAAATCATGACCATGTAATGATCTGTTAGGGTTGGCTTGAACAGCATCAGGGATGAAAATGATGCTGGAATGGTTATAAGCAGATAGCACGACAAAGGGCGATATTAAACAGTAAGTAGCAGGCCCTTTGACATTGAATGCGAATAGTTGATCAAAGTTGGTCAATCGCGGGTCAAGAATAGATTCAAGCATTCACAGTCAGACGCTTCCATTTGACACTTGAATTTGCTTGAATACCACCAAAATGACCATTGGTCGATCCGGTGAGACCCGAAAATTTAAATTCGGACGACGCTTTGCTGGTAAAGCCACCAACACAAAATTGGGCATACTCGGTATCTTCCGAATCACCAATGCATGCATTTCTAACCAAGATGGATCCACAACCACGAGTCTTGTACTCCTTTCCTTTGGCAATCTCGGCTCCGTCGGGTTGCATTGCATTTACGGCAGCAACCCACAAGGCCTTGGATGGCAGGGAGGCAAGTGTCGCAGCCATTCCTTCTTCGTCGTCGGCATCACAATCGACCCAAAAGACATTGGCATGTCCGTCCGTTTTTGTCAAAATATTCTCGACATCGTTGGTCGACTTTACTTTCCAAATAACTTCCCCTGGAATTATTGATACCGCATCAACCAAACCGTCCTTCGAAAGTACGACTGCTGACGCTCCGAATTCTACAGCTTGTTCAGCTTCACTCGTTGGACCAAAATAAATGACGGGACAAGGACCAGGAAAGTTTCCTTTGGCCGACTGTTGTTCGGCAGAAAATTGCTGAATTGCTTCGATATCTGTGGACCAAATAGCCGAAACTTTGCATTTGCGTAGTTGCATGGAAAGAATGGATAGCTCCACTTGTGATAATTTGTTTCCACCTGCATATTCGAGTCCTACCGTCAAGACCTTGCTTGGGTTTTTCAAGATGGAATGGATCGTAGTGGCACTTCCATCCGAAACGGTGGAAGTGGACATGGTCAATTCCACGAAGCCCCTCCTGGGTTGGTGGTGGATGTGAGCTTGGAATCCCCCGACTACCCCCCAAGCAAGAGCAAAGACGATATTACATAATTTTCTCATGATGATGATGGAATGGTGTCGGGAGCCAAGAGTTTCCTTTGTCAACAACGACAGAAACGATGTATTTCGTGAAGTCATGGTGCAAAACGGTCGTCGCACGTGCGTCACACACTTGATCGCTTTGGAAATTCCACGGACACCAGGTATCCTAATGTCTATAAACTATAGGTATTAGACGACCACGTGTCATCCTATGGCTGTTTGGACTTACAGTTATTTGATTTCATCAATGGCAAGTAGAACTTGCTTTGTTACTCTGTTCACCGATAGTTGGTCCCACAATGCATGCTATAAAACAAGATTTATCGTATAGTTTCACGACAAGACTCGGTAAGCTCCAAAACATTGTCTGGTTGCAACATTTCATAGGGTCTCCAATTCTTTTCGATGGATTTTTTGTAAATAGTTTCGGCAAATTCTGGAGTTACCATGGAATGGACTAATCGGAGGCATTCAATGGCATTTCTTAATCGTGCTATTGACTCTCGTTCGTCAGGCATGACTGGAGTATTGGCATGTTGACGTCGGAGTTCTTCTTGCAGCTCGGCAAGATCTTTGGCATCATCCCCTCCTGATGACTTCAAGGCTCGTTGAATCCAAATGAGACCATTGGTACCCCATAGAACATCTAAAGAACCATTGATCATGGTCAAGGCGTGATTCTTTCGACGAGCAATCAAGGCCGGTGGAACTCGAATAAGTGATCCATTTTCTAACTTGGAATAACGAAAGGATCGTGTGTGCAACATCAAGGACCCGTCCGAAGGCTGTACTTTGTGAACTTCGGCACTAATTAAATCCCCCTCTTGTAAGAAGCTTCGCATATCTCGCTGATCTTGAGCTGTTCGAACACGCTGGGCGCCTCCTGGTAGATGAACACCGCTCAATGGTAATTGAGCATCCCGTTGATTCGATACCAATTGAACCGTCCAGCGAGTATTTTGGACCGACATGACCCTACCAATCACCAAATCTCCCACATGACCTTGGTACAAGAGTTCACAAAAGGGAACGACGGTAATGAGCTTGTTGACGCGTTGCACCGTTCCACACACACTGGCCACCAAACGATCTTCGTCGAGGACCCGTTGGACATAGGTTCCATGGCCACGCAAGAATGATTGCTCCTCGGTGCTATCGCTATTGGCCGATGCAATAACCTGGCCAGGAATTACCAAGTGTTGCGCAGTCGTCATGTGAACTATCGTGTGCGGCGAACAAAATGAAATCCTCGTTTCCCCCCAACACTTTGATTCTTTTCATTTTTACCAGCCGACGATTTGATGGTCTACTTGTACATGTATATCGGGAATCGGCCAGACAGTAGAGTCTCGCTAGGCGCGTATTTACCGTACATGGTACGGTAGCTACATACCTGGAAAGCTCTACCATTTACACCGTAGTACTTTTTTGGTGGTAAAACGTTACCTGGTACAAGCTAGTGGTAGTAGAACATGATGAACGATTTTTCTACATCTCTTGGCAATTGCCTCCATTGGCATTACAGCAAATTGTACAACAATAGCACTCAATCTCCATAATATTGTCACTTGTAGGCAAACAATCACCTTCGAGAGTTCCCGATGGCATATGATTTGAACACACGGCATCAGTTGCTGTCCCATTAAAATTGTTTCCATGAAAAAAGAAATCAGTCAACTTTCTCCATTGCGACAATTCCAGTGGCAGCGTACCACTGAAGTCGTTATTCTCAACATGAACAACCTGCAACAAAGTCAAACTGCCCAACTCTATCGGCAATGTACCGGTCAAATAGTTATCATTGAGCCACCACTCCACCAAGCCTGTCAATTGGCCCAACTCTTTTGGTAGTGTTCCAATCAAGCTGTTTGTGCTGACATTGAATCTCTCAAGAGCAGATAATTTACCCCACTCAGTTGGTATGGTCCCAGTCAACAAATTATCATTCGCAACAAGGAGCCCAAGACCTGTCAAGCCACCAAACCAAGTTGGTAATTCCCCTGTCAACCTGTTGCTGTCAACATGAATTTCAACGAGTCTAGTCAATCGACCCAACTCGGTAGGTAATGTCCCTAGCCAGGCATTAGCCAAGATGTCAAACCTGTCATGACAGTCAGTTTACCGAACTTATTGGTTACGCACCTGTTACCTTATTGCTGTATGCCCAAAGGCTCTCAAGGGCAGTCATAAGACCTAACTCTGTCGGTAATGTCCCTGTCAAGCCATTCCTGTAAACAGAAAACACTTTGAGGTTTGTCCATTGTCCAAACTGAGTCGGTATAGTCCCTTGGAACTGGTTTTTGGTGACATAAAAATTTTGGAGTGTGGTGATTTGGGCCAGCTCTGTCGGCAACGTTCCTGTCAAAGAGTTCTGGCTGAGGCCAAGCAATGTTAAAGCAGTCAATTGGCCTAGTTCCCTTGGTATTGACCCACTCAAAGAGTTGACATGCAGCTGCAAGGATATCACGCCTGTCAATCGGCCAATTTCAGTTGGTATTGTCCCCGTCAATGGGTTGTCGCCGTAAATTAGAGTAGTCAGTGTAGTGAAGTTGCCAAACCATGTTGGAATGGAACCTGTCAAGGAATTCCTTCCGATACTCAAAAATTGTAGGTTGGAAAGCAGGGTTAACTCCCATGGGAGTGTTTTAGCAAGGCCAACGTCATCAAGATAGATTCGTTCAACTGATGATGTTGCTTCACAAAATACACCTTTTGCACCGAGATGATCTTCCAGTCCCTCGTGGTTCCAGTCACAAATGCTGCCATCTGTCAAGAACTTTAAATCTTGTCTTGGCCAATTCGGACCATCAGTTGCGAAATAAAAGACGGCTAGAATATAACGTTCCAGAACAGTGGTTATCGGACGGTCTCCAGAAATTGCAATTGGATCCGTTGACAACCAATCCAAAGCGCGAGATTGTGGACTGGATGCATCATTGAACGGAATTTCATCCTGATCGGTCCTAATCATCCATGGTTTGATCTCTTCCAGTAGGTCTTGGCGCGATGGTGCCACAGACGGACTAGATGTTGGAGAAGGTACTGGAGGATCGTTGTTGGATTGTAACGTCACAACAACTCCTATGATTATCACCAACAACAATAACGCAGCGAGACTTATAGCAACAGTTCTGAATGTTCTGATTCCCATCCCGCAAGGCATACTCTTTCTCACCGTCACAACTTCGGTCGCTACAGCATGATTTTTCCGAAGCTGAGACTCTACCACTTGTTGAATTTTCCTCTCAAAATTCTCTGTGAGAGAGTTTTGATCGCTATCGTTGTCATCGCCATTGTTTTCATGGACTAATTGAGCTGATACAATGAATGCCGGTGCATCATAGTTGTCTCGAACTCTTTCGCCTGTTTCTTCGATGATATTCTCCATTACATTGTGGGATTCTGTGGTAGTGTTACTCCCTGGGACTGATACTGCTCCGGGTGAAAGAGTACTATCAGTGTTGTCAACGCTTGCCGCTTCCGATAAGCCCTGTGTGTCATCTCCGTGTGGCAATTTGTGCTTTTGCCTGCTCTTTCGATAGGCTCGTGCCGTGGCTCCTGCTTGCCGCGTATCATCAGAATTTCGTTGCTTTTTTGATGGTCGAGAACCAGCGGAAGGCTCTTGCGGAATCCAAGGTGGACTCAAGGTGGAGCCTATTTCCTGATCATTGACTGGGACCATGGTGTCACCAGCTGTGCAAACACGAGGGATATCTTCGCTCACAGCAACATCAGCAACATCGAACTTGGCATCGTTCCTACGTGACGTCTTGTTCTTGTGCTTGCCCTTTCGATTGGCACGTGTCGTGGCTGTTCCTTGCCCCTTACCATCAGACGACTTGTGTTTCTTTGTGTATGTATGAGATCTTTGTGCTGGAGCAGGTGCTTCGAGATCTGAATAGTTTGGTGGTGTTAGTGGTGGTGGTTCTGGTTGTTCGATTGGCTGTACCATTTTGCAATCTGATCACTGCTGTGTAAACCAAATGATCCTTTCACAATGGAACAGGGAATAGTCTGCCGTGGTAGAATTTGGTATGGTAATTGATTCTACAAGTAAAGCGCACTTTCTTTTCGCTCTCCAGTGGGAATGGTGAACATGATCTTCGCTTCAGGGTCTTGTGCAACATGGCAACAATTGATCAAAGATTCATTTGGCACCATATGTAGTACAAATTCTACATGCTTCGCATCAAAGGTCACTGGTAGTGTGTTGCTCATGAAGTGTTGACAGTAGTAAAAACTGTTCGTTTTGCGGACAAAACAACCGATACAAGGAGTATAGGTTCGCATCAGGGCGACCCGATGAGAAGTGTAACTGAGAGGATGCGACACCTAGCGTACCTACCGGTAGTCCTTTATTACATGGGTACAGGAATCACATGACAGCTGCCTGGCCGCCGACTCTGTCAAAGTACTACCGCACTGACTGTACCGGGTACGATAGTACAAGCATTCATCACATTATTACATGTACCTGGTTGTGAAAAGTCAATCCATTGAACCTTGCAAAGTCATCGACTTGATTGTCATGGTAGATCGACAGGAATGATATATAATTGGTTAATCTAATGTTTTTTACCGTGGTACAAATACCGATAGTGAACTTTAGGAAACTGGACTTGGATGCATCGCCAAGTACTTGAAAGATAATGGATTGCTTGTTTCGGGAGGTCGAAAAACGATTTAGAACCTGCACTGATTATCTAGTAAGGACCACGGCCACGTCCACGACCACCGCCTCCACGGCCATATCCTCCCCTGCCTCCTCCTCGGCCGAATCCTCCACGACCGCCGCCGCCACCATGATTTCCCCCTCGGCCACCACCACCACCCATGTATCCACGGCCGCGTCCACCACCGTATCCTCTTCCTCCACCGCCATAGCCACCACGCCCTCCAAAGCGCGGCCGTACCATGGCCTGAAGTTCTGCGGGAATTTCTGATTCTGCCTTGGTGAGAACCTCCACGAGTTGTGTGGCAGCCTTCTTATCTCCGGAAGTAAAGAATGTGTACGCTTTGCCTTTGGCACCGGCACGACCAGTACGTCCAATGCGATGTACGTAGTCTTCGACGGCGTTGACACCTGTCGGCATGTCGAAATTCACAACGACACCCACATCCTTCACATCCAGACCACGAGCGGCCACATCAGTCGCAATCAACATGCGGAGAGTTCCAGCCTTGAAAGCTTGCATGACGCGAGTGCGTTCCCATTGTGGTCGATCCCCGTGTAGCGAATCCACTGCAAACCCATCCTCCCACAGTCGATTAGCCAAATCATGACAACTAATCTTTTTCGCCACAAAGACAATTATTTTTTCGTGTGCCAACCCACTGCCAGCGACATTGGAATCTTTTTTGCCATCAGCTTTGGCGACTAGTTCCTTCAAGATTGCGGTAAGCTTGTCAAACTTCTCGTTGTCCGCACACATAACAATTTGTTGCTGAATATCTTTGTTCGCGACCAAGGCATCGACCTCACCAACATTGATTTGAATTGGATTTTTCAAAAAATCAAAGGCAAGGCGCTGGATTTCTTTCGGCCATGTAGCGGAAAACAAAAGGGTCTGGTGTCCCTTGGGAATTTTTTCGATAATGGAGCGAATTTGTGGCTCAAAACCCTAATGAATTGAAGGTAGAAATGAAAAGTTGTTAGACAATATGTGCTTGTTAAGTATCCTCCTCTCCGGTTGAAACAACGCTTACCATGTCCAACATGCGGTCGGCTTCATCAAGTACCAAATATTTGATTTCCGACAAGTCCGCCTTTTTCATTTCCAACAAGTCGTTCAATCGTCCAGGTGTTGCAATGATGCACTCCAGACCACGTTCCAAAGCAGCAATCTGTGGGTACTTTGGTGCCCCCCCATAACAGCAAACACTGCGGATTCCAATTGCTCGGCCAAACTTTTGAGCCTCCTCAAGAGTTTGGACACTTAATTCTCTTGTCGGTGCCAGGACTAGCAATATGGGCTTAGGTTTTTGACCCCGCCCTGCACTGTTACTATTCTGGTCATAGTGATGAAATACAGGCATTAAGAACCCACATGTCTTTCCGGACCCTGTCTTGGCAATCGAAATCAAATCATGGCCAGCAATAGCCAGTGGCCATGCTTGTGCTTGGATGGCACTTGGACGAGCAAATCCAGCTCGAGTGAAACTCGTCATGATACGAGGAGAAAAAGGTGCATCTTGAAATTCAATATAAGGATTGGGAAATTTCATGTCACGATTATCGCCATGTCCTCGTAACGTCAATTGGTGCTCCTTCCTCCATTCGTCGGGAGACAATTTCTTTTCGTCCTTGGTAATTGCCTCATTTTCTTCAGCCGTATCCATAGATCGTGTACGTCTTCTTCGATCAGATTCATCCTCATCTTTGCTGTAATCTTTGGAGTAGGCACGCATGCGTTTGATTTCATCCTTGTGTTCCACAGTGTCCAAAGACTCTGCTTCTCGCCTCTTGTTCTTCTTGTGTTCCTTGTAGGAAATGCCCAACTTCTCGGCCTCTTTCATTAGCTGGGCCTTGGTAGCACTTTTATCTTCAACCATCTTGTGAAATTATACTATACTGGGGCGTGAATGCACAAAGTGGTTTTGGAAGAGTCGAGATTCAGTGGCTATGATCTCGGATGGAAGAAATTCGAGAGCGGAAAAAAGTATCGACGGTCGTGGAGAAAAATCGATGAGAAATGCCATGATGAAAAGTGACGATTGGTTACCCCGGTCGTCCACAGAGCTTGACCCATAACCCCATTTGCTGCTGTTATCTACGAGTTCTGGTTGGTAGTTCGAGAACCCCCTAAATACGAATTTCGCGCGAGTCACGAATCGAAGTCTCCCTTTCTCGAATGGTGCAAAGAGTAGGTTGTAGGTCACAAAACAACAAACAATCTTGTCACGAACAACACTAACTGTAAATCCAGAAATAATGACGACATCCACACCTTATCCAAACAACTACTCAACAAATTATCAGCCAGATACCCCAAGCAACATGGTGTACTCAGCTGATGGACTACCCATTCACAACTCTACGTGTGAAGGTACAAATGTTCCAGCATTCGGTTGTTCGAAGAATGATATTGGAAGAATGCATATGGAGAGCCCGGTCCCCACTGAGTGTGCACCACATTTTGTCCCTACTGGCAGCACCATGATCCACCCATCCAATAGCCCCGTTGCTATGGCATACCCAAAATATGTGTTTTTGGATACACGAAAGCCGGTAACGTTGACCTATTGTCCTCATTGTGCCCAACAAAATGTCACGACTCGGACCCGAACCAAAGTCACTGGTATGACATGCGTCTGCGTTGCTGCCGGTTTCTTCATTTTCTGGCCTCTTTGTTGGCTGCCCTTGGTCCTCACACCGATGAAACAAACCAATCATTATTGTAGTAACTGTGGAGTAAAAGTTGGACGAGTCAAGCCATTTCAATAAATGATGCGTGGCGTGGGTTGCCGCCATATGTGGGCAAGGAATGAAATTGAGAAAGGGATATGTTGCAACAGACATAGCCAATGCATTTTTGTAAAGTATATCATGGTAGGGTAGGGTAACCCTAACAGTATGTATTTATTTTAGATGGCATGCAAGGCTTGAATGTTTCGACGTAGTGCAGGTACATGACATGATAACACTGCGTCTCAAACGGAGGCACCTTCGTCGTGGAAAGCTAATTTCTGTACGAAGAAGTGACTGGTCTCTAATAAAGATCTTTGACCATATTGAGAAAGAATTATCCATTACCAGTGCATGCAGCCAATGCAAGAAGTGTAAAGTGGAAGATTTGAGATTCAGTGGCTATCAGTCTCCTCTCACGAATCAGATAGTAAATATTGATGGAACTGCGTGAGCACTTGTCATGGATAACATGATACTAGTAGGTGCATGATGAGAAAGGCGATGTCAAGTCTTCCCAATCATAAATAACGGCAATTAACGGTATTGCCCCGGCGAATCAGAATAGAGCAGTATACACTTTTACAATCCCGAATTTGTTCGTGTGGGAACAGCGGTTTGCATTTTTGAGAGAAGTCACGACTCGGAAGATACCACGCTGCTTGATGTGGTGGGAGGTCACAAAAAAATCAACCACCGAAAAAAGAAACCAACAACACTTGATCCTGAACAATGGCAAGATCCACAGCTTATCCGATGAACTCCTCAACCAATTATCATCCAGATACCCCAAGCAACATGGTATACTCAGCTGATGGACTACCCATTTACAACCCTGAGACTGACGGTGCCCTTGTTGAGTCGAAGAATAATCAAATGCACATGGAAACCCCAGTCCCCGTCGAGAGTGCCCCACAAACTGTACCCTCTGGCAGCGCCATTGTCTACCCATCCAACTGCCCCGCTCCTGTGACAAACTCACGATATGTGTATCTGGATACACGCAAGCCCGTAACGTTGACGTATTGCCCTCATTGTGCCCAACAAAACATCGCGACGCGGACTCGAACCAAAGTCACAGGTACAACGTGGGCCTGTGCCGCTGCCGGTGTATTGATTTTCTGGCCACTTTGTTGGCTTCCCTTTTGCATCAAACCAATGAAACAAACCAATCATTATTGCAGTAGTTGTGGAGTAAAGGTTGGACGAGTCAAGCCATTCAATTAAAAGATCAACGGCGCACACGTGGTAGCCGATTAACTGAAAGCGGAAAAGCGAGAGAGAGAGTAATGGTCACCAATTGTTACGGCAGGCGCATGCTTGGAACAATTAATAACTATTATTTAGCTGGGATCTCACGCCAAAAACAAGGAAGACTTCCTAACTGTAACGCATAATATAAAGACTTGACGAGGAATATAGGTCAATATTAATAATTACTGGAATTCTCAAATCCAATCCTTGGGTGTTTTCAATATTTTCATGAGTCGTTCCTCTTCACTTCCCTCTTCAATCTTGTGATTGTACTCCCAAGCAATGAGTGGTGGAGCACTGACCATGACACCTTCAACTCTGGGATTTGTATTGGCAAGCCCAAATTTCACTCCTCTGTCATATAGTAAATTGAATTCCAAATACCTGTATCGATACACAGAAGGATTCATTTGATATTTATTATGTCACAAACAAACGCACACAACCGGTGAGTCATTCCAAAAGGTGACACTCTTGCCGGCCCAATCGTCACAACCAAGATATCTCTGTACTTACCTTCCACGTCGTAGCAATTGCCATTGTTTTTGCTGTTCTGTAAATGGTTGATCTCTTCGTTTTTCTACAATGGGAAGCCAGGATGGCATCCAAGCTTGAGCAACACTCTTGACAAAGGGCATGGCATAGGGTTCGGTAGCGGGCATGTCATCAAAAAAGATTCCACCGGTACCACGATGTTCAGCTCTTGCCGGTAGATAGAAATAATCATCACACGATTGTTTCAATGCTGAATAAGAAAAGGCTTTGGGATTGTTTTTACACAAGTCTCGATACAAACGATGGAATTGTTTCACATCCTCATCAAAAAGGTAATAGGGTGTCAGGTCGGCACCACCCCTTTTTTCAATCGGGATAAAAAATACTTTCAGTGTGAGATTCTATTTGGTATATAATAAAATATGTTGAAAATTCCTCATCCTTACAGTCACGTACCCAAACCATGCCATCTCGGCAGAATCCGACTTCACCAGAAATATTCGAACATCGGATCGAAAGGTTGGGACCATCGGACTTCGAGAATGTAGGACGATGCTTAGGGCTGCAGCATAATATGCATCACCAGGTTGAATATCAATATCTTGTCTAGCACGAATGGTTGCAGCACGTTCCGCTGATAAAATTCCTCGACGGATCAAAGTCAAGGAACAAGCTCCCTTTTCGACGACGTTTCCACCCTGCAAGACTCGAGTAATGCCCCCACTAAGGACTTGATCGGTAGAGGATTCATCAAAGACGCCCCATGTATCATTCGTGAATTTATTCCCCAATCCATCCATTTCTTCAATTTGTTGAATAATGTCATTTTGTGTGGATCGCAAAAAGTCCACAAAATCGGCAAATACATCATACGAAGTGGATCCCTCAATTTCAACCGTCGTATCCGATATTCTGGCAGTGCCATCGGCAGCCAACAAAGAAACCCCATGATAAGGAGAGGTACGGGAGTTGAATTTAGGAATGAAACTCCATGAGTGGGTTGGTAGGTATGTTGCAGTCAATGAAGTGAAAACGACGACGAGTGTTTGCATGCTTGTCTTGGATCGCGTCGATACACGCTGGATCCTCCTACTCGATGGGGTCAACATATTTGTCGAGAGTAAAAGTAGCTTAGGTTCGTGGTCTCTACCATGTATATCTGTTGGCAGCCCTCTATTCCTTTACCAAAACCGAATTGCTTGTTGTGATTTGGGAAAATGTATTGTCACATCAAGGGCACAAAGATACTCGAGGTACGTCACCGATCACCGAGAAGGGGGGACTGCAGTGAGTCGAAGTGATCAAAATAATTTGTAGTCAGAAGAATCAACTGCTATACGCTTGTCACGGTCTCATTCATCATATTGTCAACAGCAGAGATCGAGCGGTGGTATCACAAATGCTGGTACTCGTTTCATTGTGAAACATCGTTTTACTGCAGCTAAAGATGCCGTAGATTACAGTTACTAGCGTGGTGCCAGTTTCCGCGCTCCACGTTGGATGCAAGCGATGCCGTGACAACGTTGCATGTACACAAGGACACGTACCTGGTACGACGTACTCATCAACGAAACGGTCCAAAACGTACAAAACTTGACAATGACGCAATTTTTCCTTCCAAGCGTGGAAACGATACAACAAAACAAGAAACGACCAAGAAACCTCAATACCAGTTTCTCATGCAGTTACAACTCGATCATATCCAATCAAGGTTCATCGCCTCCTAAAATTGACAAGCAATGTCTCATAAATTTATCTTGATCTTTGAAAATTTCAACGGATCCACAATCCTTTTAGCTCCTCTTCCTCTCATCGAATATGAAGTTTCCCTCTGCTTTCTTTCTGCTCCCGGTTGTTTTTGTTGGCACCCAAGCTTTGGAAATCTCGACAGCTGCCTTTCTCCGCACGAATTTGGAACGCCATGATCGAACCGTCACCAATGTTCAAGTGAGCCCCAAATATGGAGTAGTTGCTGGAAATGTCCTTGTTCACCGTGATATCAAATCGACCAAAGCTGGCAGTGGCTCCTCCACGATTGACGATACTGATGGTGAACCCGTATCCAAAGAGGGCGGAAAAGGAACTTCGGCCAAGAAATCAGTGCCCAAAAAGAGTAAAGTGACTGGAGATGTTGTTACTTCTGCCCCAACGCCATTCATCATATCCTCAGAGTTGAACGACAACGGTGGAGATTCCAAGAATGGTGAATCATCTGAAACGATCCAGGTAGCTTATTCCACTAAATCACCAACCAAAAAGAGCAAAGTGGCTGGAGATGTTGGTACTTTTGCCCCGACGTCCAAGACCAAATCCTCAAAGTTGACTGACAATGGTGGAGATTCCAAGAGTGTCGAATCATCCGAAACGAATGCGGTAGCTTCTTCCACTAAATCACCAACCAAAAAGAGCAAAGCGACTGGAGATGTTGGTACTTCTGTCCCGATGTCACTTCCCAAATCCTCAAAAGTGTCGAACAACCAAGGTGAAGTTTCCAACTATGGCGAATCGTCCGAAACGAAAGCAGCAGGTTCATCCACTGAATCGCCAACCAAAATGAGCAAAACGACTGGAGAAGCTGGTGGTTCTGCTCCGACGTCCCCTACCAAATCCTCAAAGTTGAACAACAACAACAACAAAGGTGTAGATTCCAAGAAAGGCGAATCATCTGAAACGACAACGAAAACATCAGCCACTAAATCAGCAACCAAAACGAGCAAAGCCACTGGAGATGTTGGTGGGTCTGCCCTGACGTCGCCTACAAAATCCTCAAAGTCGAAAAACAAAGGTGGAGATTCCAAAAATGACCAAACATCTGAAACAAAAGCGTCGGCGACTAAATCAGCAACCAAAAAGAGCAAAGTGGCCGGAGATGTTGGTGGTTCTGCCCCGACGTCGTTTACCAAGTCCTCCAAGACGAATAACAAAGTTGGAGATTCCAAGAAGGGCGAATCCTCCTATTCTTCTGCAATGCCCATGCCTTCTTCGACTCCGTCAGTAGCACCAACAATGGTTCCCAGCGCTAAACCCTCCAAGGCTCCGTCCTCCTCTCCAAGCTCCAATCCTAGTATTTCTCCCAGTATCGCACCATCATCAAATCCCAGTGTGTTATCTCTGGAACCAAGTTCTCAACCCATGGTGACCTCGCCAGCACCATCCTTGGATCCCAGTGTTGCATCATCCTTGGACCCCAGAGCAGCGCCATCCTTTGAACCCAGTGCTGCACCATCATCCCTTCCCCATCTAGCGCCATCTTCAGTACCAAGTATCGCACCGCGACAAACTGATTCTCCTACCGGGAGTGACACTCCATTCGATTCTTCCAGTCAAACCCCAACCAATCTTATTGAAGGTACCACGGGAGGAGTGAAACAAGACAAGGGATTGCAGGTTTCACAAAAGTCGTTGATTGGTAGTATGGTGGTGTTATCGGCTATGGTTGTGGGAGGACTGACTTATCACTACAAGTCGAGGGGCCAAGAATAATTGCACGGACAACTAAATTCACAGGTTGAATATTCGGACATCACGTTGCCTCGCCGACAGTAAACTGATGAGCGGAACATCAGAATGGGATCACATCCCAAAGAGAAAGGGAAACAGTAGATTGAATATCTGGCGCAACTCGATGTGCATTACTGTTAATCACAGCTTAGTTACACTTTAATTTTACACGCGATGTCTTGTAGCATATTAATTCACAGTCAAGAGCCAATCATATAGTGAGTTGCCGCTCTTGAACTCAATATCACGGAGTACCTTGTATTCATGGTAGTTGAGAGTTGATTCTATTACACTCAAGCAATTCGGGAGTTCCGGGGAGAGAAATTTCAAAAGGGGGCTCACTTTCATTGGGAAGTTCCAGTTTTCCTCGTTGACTGCTTGATTCGCACTGAATCGATGCATTGAGCACCTCACAGGTCCCAGTTACTTTTCCTTTCTTCTTGACGTGAAAAATCCCTGTCTCAAGTCTATCTTCCGACATCTTGGCATCTATCAGTCCGTTGACCGTGGTTTCAAACTCGCCCATGTAAAAATGATCGCCCGACCATCGATGGTCCCAGATGATAATCTTGATTGCCCGATTGAGGTCACCGTTACACACTGCTCGAATGTCCAATTGTACTTGGTTCCATATGGGTCGTACACTATGTGGAACAATATTCGACTGATAGACTTTGACCCTGTTTGGGGAATATATCGCAGGCGAAGCAAGGTGGATGAAATTTCGGTGAGCATTCTCAAATCATAGTCACACATAGATACCGCTTTTTTCAGTCCCGTACCATGTTGCCCCCGTCGGCCGATCTTTCTTGCGACAAATTTCAAAAAAGAGACTAAAGCTACTTTTCATTGTCAAGGTTTGTTTGTTCTTGACATCGAAGGCTCGCATTCGAAAGACAAACTCACTTTTTTGAGTCTCCTCGAGACATCGTTCGAGCTGAGCGTAAACCTCTCCACCGGTCTGCAATCGCCTTCGGCAACCGTGATCCCGACTGGCTAATATTTCGCCCGCTTCAAATATTGCCGTTCCAATGGCCCGGTGGGGGAATGGCTCGTTCTTCAGCAACTTTCGATTTAGAGACTCAGTGACCAAGTCGTGGGTTTTATGGGAATCGTGTAGTTGCAGCTCTCGCTCAGATATGTCGGTTTCGTTGGCATTAAAATCAAAGACCCCAACTTCAAAATAAAAAGGCAGTCCAGGTTGGTAGCCTTCAATACATACAATGGTAGCCCAAGTCGGACTTAAGTTGTTGAAAACACTGTGACGCCAGAGGTCCGACATGGAGATGAAATTAAAAAAATGAAGGTGAGCGAGGCTAATTCAAATAGTCGTCCCATGTCCTCTCCTGCTTAAAACCACTCACACGTTCGTCTGTCCAATCACAACTGGTTTGTTGTCGGGATTGTCCCCTCTGATATTCACTAGTGCAAAAGGGTCAGAAGTTTGCAGCAAACTGGAAATATTTTTAAGACCCTTGGCGCTGAGCGAAAGTTGCAAGACTTGGGTCATCCTGTCCCCTCCAGATACAGGACGTGGAGTCTTTGTCAATCCCTGTCTTCTATCCACTTGTATCTGCATTTGTGGCGGTAGTTGTTGTTGCAGAAAAACCTTGTCCTGCGTTATCGGAACATCACCATTATGTGGGTAGATATTGCGGACCGGTATGGTCACGTTCGAATTCGTTGCATCGTCAAATGGCAGTAGGGAACAACAAGATTCCTCGTCGAACACCAGGGATCTGAAAATAAGGGAACTTCCCCATTTTTCTGTGTCTGAAGTGTTCATCCATTTGCATTCAATTACATCTTTCGCCGACCAACGGGAACAATGATCTTTTGTCATTGTACCCCTTATCATGGTTTTAGCCTCTTTAGAAACAATCTCCCATATGGAATCGTCTAAGTCAATGGTACCAAATATGATCTCCTTATACAGAGAGTGGATGCTCTTTTGTTTACCTGGACCAAATGAAAATGGTGGCAAACCTCCGAGCAAAATATACACCACAACACCCGCTGACCAAATATCACATTTTGTGTCATAGTTTTTGTAGAGTTCCGAACCGAGCAATACAATTTCGGGGGGCAAAAAGAGCGGAGTCCCACATCTTGTTGTGAGACCAGTGGGAGGCACAACTTTGGCAAATCCAAAGTCTGCAATCTTGAGCGATGTTAGGTCATCAGGTCGGGCCAATAGTAGGTTACTCAGCTTGATGTCGCGATGGGCGATGTGTCGTTCATGACAAAACTGGAGAGCCTCAAACAAACTCCGGCATATCACCCGAGTTTGTAACTCCGTAACAGAACGAGATTCCCTTTTGGAACGCCATTCGGTTAGGGTCCCACCCATCATGTGCTCCATAAGAATGTAAGTGTAGTCGGATGTTTCGTAGGCATGAAATGTTTGAATGATTTTGGGGGATATGATGTGCGCTTCACCATTAAGTTTGTTCAGAAGTTGCAATTCGTTTTCCAACATGGCCATCATTTTTGGAACGAGCCTATTGGTACTGATGATTTTAACAGCAAAGGTTCGACCACATTCCTTGGATGTACACTGCAATACTTGTCCTTGTGCCCCAAATCCCAATTGCTCGTTCGTATCAAAAATATCATGGAATCCAAATGCACGACTATGTACCATCTCTGAGTAGGATTCCATGTCGATTATGCTCCCCGCGACAAAGTTGGCAGAGTCAAACACCATTTTGGACTTGGACAAGGTGCAGAGTAAAACTACAATTTTTCCCTATAGAGGCACTCTCGCAAACGGGCAAGTCAACAACCCCGCTTGATGCAAAGGACATGCAGTAAAACTCCCGTTTCTCACTCAATAGATGATGCAGATATTGACAGGCGACGTGCACATTCGTAATCACCTCTCCGATCAAGAAAACTGGTCGCTCAGCTGGCGTGTCAACTGTTGTGTTGCTCTTGTGAGGGAGATGATTGAAAATCAGCGCGGCTTGCGACTTGCGACTTATCCTTTCCCCCAAGATACATATCGGAAAACATACAAATCGTACGTACTATCCGATGCGCCTACCGTACCAATAACTGTCAAGGTAAAATAAAAGTTCCAAATCCTCCATGGTGGTGTTGTGCATGTCATGGCTTTAACCCATATCGTGTCACCCCCTTGCGAACCCAATTGGGTTCGCAGATTTTTAGGGGTTTTACCGGTCCATGGAAGGCGGGTGTACACGGGCATGGTACAAAAATTACACAAAGGTATCATCCGCAACAACAAAAACAACAACCATGTCACAAACACAGTTGAAATGAGCCAGATAGTCCATCATTTCATTTGTAATCATGACCATTCGCTAGCTTATTAAATTCTGCATATGTACCTTGTTAGTCATCTCTGGTTTCTCTTCTGTCCTTTCTCTGCATCAATAGATACTGGTTGCACACCATTTTCCGGCGGTCCTCAGTTTCGTGTGCCAATGCAAAACAATCGGATGTAGCCTTCCCATCGCCCATAGAACACAATGGAACTCCACATTCCATACATTTCCACCTTGTTCTGCTCAACTTTCCATGCATTAAAGAGCAGTATACACATCGAAATCGTGCCGTTCCAGCCACATGAACATATCGTTATCTTGCTGGACGAGGGTTATGATTGATCCAGTTTATGATTTCCGAGTTCGTTGGTATCGGTTGGTGCTGCTCAGTCACGACTTCGAGCAACCTTGCAATTCGGTAGGTAAACTACCGAATACTCTTATAGCAACAGTATGAAAGCCTACCGGTAGTTCATTATTAGAGCTTCTCTCTATCCTCGTCAACCTTTGTGGAATCCGTTCATACTGTAATGTCAAAAGTTCATTCGGAAGATTTTGGCAACTCATCCTTAGCATGTTCTCTGCCTGATACTCCTTGTGTAACCAACGTCAATAAGGAGGCAGGAGGTGCAGGTTTCTTTGGAATCTCGACCTTTTCAATTTGAATTCGATCCTTTTCAATATCTTCAGGCCAAAAGAGAAATATAAATGCAACCGAGAATAAACATAGGGCTTTGTTCACAGGTGCGGCAACTCCATAGCCATACAAGTTGGATGACAAGGAATGGATAAAGTTTGCAAATAATTTGAGACCCTTCACAACAGTATCTATGGTCTGGTCCAACTCAGTCGGCTTGACTGTGGTTTCACCTTTTCTGTTGTGACTTGTATTCGTTGTGATCGCCGTCAACACGCTATTGGGAGTACCCGACAGTTTTCTATTCTGCTTGGTATGAAGCGACCAGGAGTGTCCTCCACCATCTTCATCAAAGCTTGAAACGGAAGATCCAGAACCAAGACTAAGAACACAGAGTTCTCGAAGTTCGGTATAAGTGCTGGTTGTGGGGGCGGCAGCACTCGGTGTGAGTGCTGTAGAGTCCGCGGTTGTAGTGGTAGGTGCCTTGGATGCTGACAAGTTCTCAAAAGCACTCCCTCTTCCAGACTTGAAGGAATGCGAGCGAAGTCCCACCTTTTCTTGGTCATGGATTCTTCCTGATTCCAAATCGCCTGGAGTATGCTTTACATTTGCGCGAATAAATGCAGAGGCTGATTTTGCGATTGTCTGTTCACTCATCTTGGCTTTGAAGTCTTCTTTGATGTGAGACGAGTGGCTTCGATGCTTGGAAGGATCTCCTTCGGACAATTTTCGGCGGTGAGACGACGTTCTACTTCTTGTGGATCGCCCTTTCGACCGTCCGCTGCTAGTTCGATGAGTTCTTGTACTATAAACAGATTTGGTGAAAACAGATTCATCTTCTGTAAAGTTTTGCTCTTGAATCGGTGGTATTTTATCAGCCAAATCGTTGAAGGTCATACCCTTGCCGCCACTGGTGCAGCTCATACCCCTTCTCGCTTTGGACCCACAGTAGTCACCACAGACGGCTGATTCCACAAATTCAAAAATATAGTCAATTCCGTCCTCTTGTCGTTCCAACATAGGAGTGGTACAATCTTCAGGCGCAGTGCATGACGTGTGACGAAAATCATATGGTAAATCAATTTGACATTTACCTTGGAGATCTGCACATCCAGCTCTTGCCGCCTCGTAGATCCCCTCCCGCATATCGTCATCGTGATCAAAATGATCTTCATCAGAACTCATGCGCATCTCATCATGGTTATCATCATCGTCATCTGCAGTTTTACTCATCACCCCGTCCACAAACTTTGCCTTGAGCTCATTGCCAATATCTGTGAATTTCTTGGCTATTTCCTCATTGGAGGACACGGCTCGTTCCAACCAATTCATGTCACCGTGAGGTTGGCTTTTCCCCTCATTCTTTGTGAATTCGTTAACCATGATGGAGCTGGGAGATCCTTTCCCATCAGATACTGCCTTGTACACCATGGCACGAAAAGAGTTCTAAAAGGAGTGTCACAGAAATGATTGAACGATGACTGAGAGGTTCGAGGATTCGAAGTAGTGTCGATTGCAGTCGTTGCACCTTTGATTTTCTATAAAGTTGCGTTTGTGGGGCTAAGCATATGAATAATTAGAGGACGAGGCAATGGATTACCTAAATAGAATCGTTTCAGCAGTCGCTGATGTAGTGAGTTTAATCATTGAAATGGTGACAGCACGGCCGTCGGATCGACAGCGAAAATTATATATGGGACAGTTTTATTGTACATAGGAAGCAGGGTCTATATTCACATTCATGTATAGAAGTCGCTGAATGACCAAATGTGACTGCTAGTACTGTACATGCCTCGCTGGACAGACTATCTCAGATGGCGTCGTAGTCATGTCGCAACGGTGACACTACCACCCACCAGGAGGGTCCTGCAAGGATTTGATGCCGTCAATGTCACGCATACTACTAACGTTCGCTTTCAGAAACTACCGGGCGATGCACAAGGTCAGAAAATGAGCTTGTGATTTGTAAATGCAGTCTACTTCGAAGTATGATTGATCCTATACTCTACTGATGAGAGCATTGTTGAATTTTGGCATAATTAAACAGAGATGACGTTGGTGAGAGTTCAAAAAGTCCAACAAAGTCTGTGACCAAAGGACGCTAAATCACCACTATGTTTTTGCTCGTGCTCACTTCAATCAAAGATTACTTCCAGGGAGCTACTGATTTACATCTCGCTAGCTGGTGCAATCTGGTTGTTTAATCATTATCTGATTTCGTCAGGTGTATTTCGGCGAATCATTGTTTATTTCGAACATGATCAAGGCAATACCAATGGTCATTCGTTACAGGCCATGGACAATACAAGGCAGCTAAATCTACTGTATGAAACCATTTACACTCCCGTAACAATGATTGAGTCAGACATTGCAAGGGCTGTATTGTGGTTGACGCTGACACTGCTTGTCAATGTGGTTGGTATCACTATTGAGTGGAAGTTGTTTCAAGACCAGTTTTAGAGAAGTCATCTGTAATCCTGACTCTGACTCGTGAGCTAGAAGTAAGAAGAGTGTACTGTTGGTACGTGTTGTCGCTTTCCTTTTTACTCAGACCAAGAAAAGCCTAGGGCAAATAATATTCCGCCCCTACGGTTGATTTCTGATTGCTGCTGGCCGATGGCAGATGGCGAGGTAGCGTGTCACAAGGCGCATTCAAGGAACTATCGACTATCCAGGATACCAAGTGATTGGTGATGGGTGGTTCGTTGGTACAAGTACTATTTTTGTAGTTGGACATAGTTTTTGGATTTTTAAAATTTGGTCAATTTTTGTCATTCTATGCAAGTGAATCCGAAAGCAAAGAAGGAGGATGCTTCAATTCGTGTGAGAGAAAGATGGCTAGGGAGATGGGACACGGAGAACTTCTTGTTTTATTTGATTGGTTTGTGTTTTGGACCCTTTGTACAAGGCACCGGTGGCAAAAGGAGAATGGGAATAAAAAAAAGAAGACAACTTTTTGCCGTTGGTGGTGGCGGGTCATCGGCACGTCGAAATTTTATGAATCAACGTCACTGGGTGAAATATCGTCTTCATCATTATCGTCGACACTCCATTCTTCTTTCAAACTAGTCGAGATTGTTTCTGGACGGGCTGGTCGGACAGGAACAGCAATTTCATTTCGTCGAACAATGGGTAGAGTGTAGGGAGGATTGTATTGAAAGACAACATGTGGTACAATCGCTCCATGATCCACATCTAATTCTACTCCATCCATTTCGAGTGCTTGAAGTAAGGTATCTTTCTGTCGAGCAATTTCACCATCGGTCGCGAAACCAGTAAATTTTCGAACGGCAAGGCGAGCGGGCGGAATAGTCATAATGTCCACCTTGTCTGCCTCAAGTGGTAGGGGGATTTGAGGCTCTGCCAAATAAAATCGCATCTCACCCAAGCTAGTTGTTGTTACAGGAGTTGTCATGGCCATGGCTTTTGATTCTTGGTTTTCCCCGAAAAGGTAGGCGGCTAGTGCATTGAATGAGCTTCCTGCGGTAAAGACATCTTCTCCTTGTGGCATAACGGTAGATGCTACCGAATATCCCTCATAGTCTCGAATTTCATAAAGATCACAAGCCTCTACCACCGTGTAGGGAGGTTCCTTGAGACCCTCGGGGGTTTCCAAAAAGACATTTCGTGCTTCTTGAACCAAATCTTCTCGTTGTTTGGACAAGCGTTGAGGAATCTTGGTGAGAGGATCGGTGAGATCTTCTTTGAATTCCTTGGCAGTGTTTTGGATCTGATTTGAAACCAAATCAAATAGTCGATTGACTGTTCTTTCTAGAACGGCCTGCGATGGTGGAGCAAACGGGAACGGTGACGATGTCGCTCCGGATCCCGCTGTCTTGCTAATCTGTGGTAAGATATCATTGGCGATTTGACGCACAACAGCCCGTGTTCCGTCTTGTAATTTGGCAGCTGTAGGTGTAAGAAGTGGGTCGATCTGAAAACAAGGAAAGAAGGAAGAAGAAACAAAAATAAGAGTTGGAAACCGAACCGATGGTGCTACCATTTTCCTTTACTTCCACAACCATCTTGTCACATGCAGTAGTTCCTACCTTTCTGTTCGCGAGTGCTTCCATCACAGATTGTTGAATCTGTTCATTAGAATTGAGAAGTTCGGATAATAGAATTTGTCGTTCTGCCAAATTGGTTTTGGGATCCAACAAATCTTCCAATTTGGCTTGCCAGGATTTTTCTTTGGTTGTCACACGTTGTCTCGATGGAGCTTCAATCTCTTCTTCCAACGAGTCCGCAAAAGCTGAAAAAGCCGCCTCACTATTCGTTGTCGAACTCAAGAGGGTTGATGGAACTACCCGAAGGAACGGTTGAGTCGAAATGGCAGCAGAAGAATGTGACAGGCGATTGGGGACAAAGGCTTGACATCCGCATGGCAGGGAAAGTCCTGTGATGACAATGGCGTGTGATAATTTCATTGTAATAGAGGCGGTCAGTACCGATATCCTTGTACCGTAGGTGATGGGTAAATGTCTTCTTTGGTATTGGATTTGCGGGCTACAAAAACCAAGATTTCGATTTCTTGTTTCCATCCGATATACGTGCAAAGGGACTCGCGATCTCTCGAAAGAAGCTGGTTGAAGGTGCCGGATGCTCACGAAAGGTTCAACAGTGACTGGGCTCATTCATGAACAATAATCGACTCGTTCGACAGAATCTAATAAACAAATCAGAAGACATGATGTGATCTAGCGGATGTTTTCATGTAAAGAACGGTCTTTTAAACAACAATTTAAGACTATTCTCCCTTTGACTGCCAATTTTGTATTTCAGGAATCATCATTCAAGTCCGATAGTGGATGGATTTCATGATATTGACACGGTATTGAGGAACACATGACTCGTCCCTTCCGCCAGTTAGCATTTCCAACGATGTCTCGTTGGACCTATCGCCGATCATGGTCCATGGAAACATGCGTAATCGTAGCACCAAAGTCTTTTAAACGTTGAGAAAGCATGGGAGTTGTATCGACGGTAAGAGGTTGGAAGCAACTCCCGAGGTCGAGCGAGTTATATTACTCAAGTAATCCCATATCCTTCAAATAAATGACGTCGTGTTCCCCAAGAGTTGGTGCAATAGGCCGAGGGCTTGCCGACGACAATGCTCGAGGTTGCTCCAAATCCGTCGACGAGCCATATTTTTCCAACGGCTCGTCCAAATCATATCCTGCCAGGTCCACCACTTGAAATTCGAATGCCAGCTGTCGCTTCAATAGAATATGAAGATGTCGCTGCAAAGTTCTTTGAACGATTACCACACACAACACCATTCCAATGAAGAAGCCTATAACGGCCAACAAAATACCAACACCTAAAAGAAGTAACAAAAGGATCTCCGCGCCATCACCACCACAACCAATACGACCGCAAGAACTATTTTTGCCATCTGCAGCTGATGCAGCTCCCCCGGCCGAATTTGGTCCTCCTTGGCAGCAGCACAGGCAGAGATCACAGCAAGGATCAGGGTCCGAGTAGTAGTTGTGAGGCGGAGACGGAGAATTCCCACAACATCCCAAGTACCAGTGTGAACAGCAACAACCGTCCCGATTCTGGTAATTTTCTCGGCTTTGACGGTAATGGGCACTGCGTTCTCGGAAGGATGGTTGATATTGAGCTGTTGGATGGGTGCAACTAGTATTTCCGGATAGACCTTGAGGAAAAACAGCAAGAGATTCTCGTACAGAACAGTTGTGGCGACCAAGCAGCACCATGCCGCTCAAGCCCAATAGTACCAAAACTATCAAAAATCCAAACAAGTAGTAGACGGCTACTGGCATGTCCGAGTTGATGACACGGGGCAAGTCTCGATGGGAAGCAATCAAAGCCACAATCCAACCCAGAAAAGCAATGGCAAGTTGTAGATACAATGTCGCCCAACACACGTCACGAGAGACCAGCAAAGAATACTTGACCCGTCTTCGAAGGAATGGCGCAATAACAATCGCACCTGGATGAGCTGGCTGTAGATGATAGACAAAGGTGCATTCGGTGCACTTGGAAAAGGCTCGATCTGTCTCGTTGACACGCCATTGGTCTAAACACTGTCGATGAACCCATTTGGTGCTACCCTTGCATTTGCATGGAGCTATCATGTCTTCGGGATAATCATCTTCCAGACAAATACGGCAACATTTTTCGTCATCATCACTCTCCTTACGTCGTTGCAGCAATACGGGATAGTTGGGGGGCCATGGCTTGAAAACAATGGGAACTGACGAGTCCTCGATCGCACTGTCGATTGGTGGTGGTGGTAGTAGTGATGATGATGATGATGATGATGGTATGCCAAAAGGAAGGTCGAGATATTGTTCATTTGTATCGTCGAAGGGTTGCTCGACTGCTGCTGGTGAGTCTTTTATCGTCATGACGCTGAGAGGAATGTTGAAACATGAAGGTTCACTTGGTTGTGAGATGAAACACTAACAAGCAACAGTACATTATTGCCGATTTGGGGTGGCGCAAGCACTCTAATGAAATTACAGGGTAATACAAGTTGTCCCATATCGAATTTTCTGTTGACATCAACAAGCCAAGGGCGAAAGGATCACAGCCAATAGATATAGATGAACTCGTATCGTGCTTTCCTTCGTTTTGGCCGATCACGCCAAGATTTGATGGGCTTATATAAACGGTATTTGATTGACGAGTAGTTTGCGGTTTCCTGCAGTTTTTTACAGGTAAAATAAGTGGAGTAGAATGACCGCTGGTGAATAATGTTGGCAGTTGGCAGGGATTGGAAATAAAACCAGATGCAGCTCTCACAGTCAGCAATAATTCCAAAAGATGGGAAAGAAATCGAAGAATCAAAAGAAGCGCAAGAGATCGTCCTCTGGGGAGGAGGAGGAGGATAAAGGCAAGAAGAGAACTGATAACCAGAATGCAAACCAAAAGAAACCTTCCAACGTATCCAAACCATCATCCGATGTTGCAGTGACTGCGACTCGCCCAAAGGACGGTGGTAATCCACTCTTGGAACAACAAACCAAATTCCTTCAGCAGACTGGATTGACGGATAGAGAACGCTATGAATTCTTTTCACCGGAAGTTTCGGGGGAGCGTCGGGCGGAATTGTGGATGGCCCAAGCCGATTTGGGTGAAGAATTGGTCAATCGCTATGCCTGGGCAACACCCGATGCCACTGCCATTCGCATCCTCAAGGAATTTTCTCCCTTGGTCGAGATTGGATGTGGTTCCAATGCGTATTGGTGTCATATCCTCCGACAACATGGCATTGATATTATTGGTTACGATGTCAATGTAGCCAGCGGTGGTCAGATTGGAAAGGGAAACAACAAACCATCTAGCAGCACCAAAAAGTCAAAGCAGGATACTCCATCCTTTCTCCACAAGGGTGGACCGGAAGTCCTAGCCACCAAAGAAATTCAGGAATCCGGTCGTGCCTTGTTCTTGTGTTATCCTGACGAAGATGATGACACTGGGAATGACAAGGAGCCTCGAGGAGACGACGATGAAGACGATGAGGAAGATGGGACTACCATGCCAACGAGCATGGGATGGCAATGTTTGCATCATTACACGGGACAGTATGTGATTCATGTCGGTGAAACATTTCTAGATGCCAACTTGAGTATCGAACAAGCTCCATGGGGTCGATCATCGTCCCCAGAATTTCAGCAACGACTCGGCTGTGAATATCATTGCCTACTCAAGGTTGAACTACCCAACTGGTTCCATACCAGGGATACCATTAGTGTCTGGAAGCGTTCCATGATATCTACCATGGTTTTTGCGGTAGATGAAGACGATCAACAGGAGGAGGACGAGGATAACGATGACGACGAGGAGGAAGACGAAGAGGTAGAGTATCGACACATACCTCGCGACGAACGATTGCCCACGAACCTTGCTGCACCATGTTTGGCACACTTGCTGCCGAACAATACCAAAGATGAATCAGTTCTCGCCAACAAAAAGCCTGTGCCATCTCCGCCACAACAGAAACATATTGCTGCCCAATCCAAACCTGACTCTTCCAAGTCACCCAAATCGCCACCATTTCAATGAAGAAGGCAACACCCGAACGTCCAACTACAACCAACAATTCAACCGACCCACCCACCGAAAATAGCAAGACGAACAGTAACAAGAAAGAAAAAAAGAAACATGAGAACAAGAATGATCGCCATAAACAAGGATCTGCGGCTCCTACCACCGCAAAGTCGCAGGCCAAAAAGGACAAAAACAATCCTGGGACGGAGATGGACGAAGTTTCCGATGGGCCCAAACGTCAGGACAAGAAGAAATACGTGACACCATGGTAGAGCTAGATAGTGGACTCTATAGCGAATCCTATATTTTTGGGATGATTATTTCAAACGATAGATCGATTATAAACCTACCCCAAATAAAATTGAGCCCCTGTTGTTGCTTCCTCACTCCCTCTGATATGTCAACACTAGACCCAATCTAGGTTGATCGTGGTGGTGGACTTTGTTGTGACATTACCAATGGTTGTGGACTTGCTAGTCGGCGTGGTTTAATCAACGGCCGGCTATCTGCCTTGGGTGACCGAACCCGTGCGGGGAAACGCATGCTAGCACAAAAGTTTTCATTGGGTGGCGAGAAAGTACCAGTAGGGTGCCGATCTTTATTGCGAGGAGAGCAGAGACGCTTTGGTGTACTGCTATAGATGTGTGGAGTCAACACATCCTCCTCAATAGTAGGGAATAGGTCATTGCCCAGGTCAACGGGAACAGTGCGTTTCCGTATGACGCCACGTGGTGACAAAATGCCATTGGCCATGCCTGGAAAGCGTAAATGCGGCAGTTGGTCATGGTGACGGGGTGTTGCCCTTGCTGGACTTCTCCTTGGAATTATTGGTGATGGTGGTAAGTGATGGGGCAACGGACTGGAAACGATTAACGATGATGATGGTGATGATGTTTGGTGCATAGCATCCCTGCCAGGAAGTGGTTGGACTTGTCTAGCATTGGCACACATTATTGATTTGATCTTTTCCTTCAACTCTTGAATTGTTTCAAGACGTTGTTTTCGAGTCCTTCCAGCTTGAATGGTTGCCAACTGAATTTCATTTTCTGTATGCCCATTTTGTAGCATCCTATTTTATAGATTGGAAATCCAAATGCGACGAGAAATGTGAGAGGGAGGCGCTAAGTTGGAACAAAACATCCACTAGGCCATTCTGTAAAACACTCACAATTCTGTTCTTGCTTCCTTCGTCAAATGAAGTGCACTTTTATTGCGACGTGGTGGTCGATATTGTTCAAAGAACTCAAGGTCCAAAACCGTACGTTTCTGTGAAGTCCAACTAGCCGAGATTGGAGGCCCCCCAGACACAGATGGATTGTCACCCAGTGTGTACGGCAATTCAATAATCTCCACCTGTGCAAATTGCACACTTCGTGGCCTTTTCATGACATTCATCGTTGGTGAGTTTTGGTCCCCCATGGTAATCTTCCGATGATTGATAGAAAGAAGGTACAAGTACCGTGTGTTGCAATGAAAAACGTCGGTTGAGAAAGATTTTCGCTGAAATCGAACAAGAAACCAAGGCGCGTTTCGCTACCATGATATTTTTAGTACTAGTAGTTTATATTTGTTCGCCACGGAGTGGCAGTCGTCTCTCCAGTTGTAGAAAACTTGGCGAGAACAAAAAGTGACCGTTTCAGAAAAGTGGGCGTTCCTCGGTGTCCAATTAGGACGAGATCCAATGTCTTTTGAATTCAATTTTCTCCGTCCATGAGGAAACTTGAGATGATTTTATGGAACTCTGCGGTATTTTAAATATGCCTTGTTCATTGGGCAAGCGAATCCATGAGAATCGCACACGTTACGTTCGGAAGGGTAGGTATCCACTGAGTAACATGTAACAAACTACAAATACCGTATTCCAACACCAACCACATGGAATGAATCGTAGAAGTCAAAGAAGTGGATTTGGTCCGAGAAGTCAACTTTATTGTCAGTGAATGGCTGACCGTGAATCTGTTGTAGCCGTACGTTTTCGACGGATGCCGAGGGAAACATGCAAAGTGAGCCATTCCAAGTCCAAGCTTGGTTGTATCGGGACTAATACAAGCTACGAAAGTTACCAGGACAACAGATAGAAATCATGGGAGACGATGCACAAGGCCCTTCCAAGGGCGAATTGAAGAAAATGGCCAAGAAGGCCGACAAGGCTGCCAAGAAACAAGCTGCCAAACAAGGCGGTGGAGCTCCAGCCGCTACAGGTGCTCCTGCTGCAGCAGCGGCGGCTACAACGTCAACTCCTGTCAATGCCGCAACGGCTCCTGCTTCTTTCATTACCATTACCACACCTCCTCCACCACCCCCCAAGCTTTTATTGTTTAATGCTGCTGAAAATGATCCTGCGACTCTCAAGGCGGTCTATGCAGCGTTGCACTATGGTGTGGAACTTGGTATTGCCAAAACAAAAGATTTACCAGCAGGTTGCAAACCAACCAACAAGCCAATGTTGATTTTGGGTCAAGATTATGTTTTGGGTGGTGGTGGCAATGCCATGTGCAAGGCCCTGGCCTTGATGAGTGGAGAATCCTTCTCCTTTGTTGCAGATGATTGGTGTGAGATTGAACGAACTAGCCGTCACACCAAAGGTGGACTTGATCTAACCAAGTTGGCATCGGCGTTGGAAGGATCGGCCTCGGGGGTTCATTTGGTAGGCACAGCGGATACCATGGCAGATATTTGTGTCATTGTTGCGCTGGATCAATTGGCCAAGGATATGTCATCGTGGCCAGCCCCAGTTCAAACCTATTACAAGGCTCACTTGCCAGCCTTGGACCGTGCCAAGGCTGCCTTGCCCAAGTATGTTGAACCAAGCACCATTGAAGTTTTGACACAAATTTTCTTGCAAGCGTTTGAACAAGTTGTTCCTGAAGCCGAAGTCCCTCTCACACTTGTCAGTCGATGCAAAAGTCCCAAAGATGGAGACTATCAATGCAGTGGTGCAATGCCTGCCTTTGCTAGTCTACGAAAGTCGGATTCTCTTCCAGAAAATATTACTGGTCCTCCACAACTCGCCGAGGCAATTGTGGCAGCCCTAGGGAATGACCATCCGGTCATTACAGACGTGAAGGTTCAAAAGGGTGGATTCATCACCTGTCGTATAACCGAAAAATATTTGCAATCCAAGGTGCACACACAATTGACAAGTGGAAGTTTGCCCAAACCCAATGTCCGTGTTGAAAAATGTGTCGTTGATTTCTCGAGTCCCAATATTGCCAAGGAAATGCATGTGGGTCACCTTCGAAGTACAATCATTGGTGAAGCCGTTTGCCGTGTTTTGGAATTTGTGGGTCATTCGGTGGAACGAGTCAATCACGTCGGAGATTGGGGAACACAATTTGGTATGCTCATTCAATATCTCAAGGAGGAGTATCCCGACTTTGCAGAAAAAATGCCCAACATTACCGACTTGACCGAATTTTACAAGGCTGCCAAGAAGCGATTTGACGACGATGCTGATTTCAAGAAAACATCGCAATTGAATGTAGTGGCATTGCAAGCGGGTGATGCGGAATGCATGAAGATTTGGAAATTACTATGTGACGTTTCTCGTGGTGAATTTAAAAAGGTCTATGATCGATTGGACGTCACAGTGTACGAATGTGGTGAATCCTTTTACAATGACAAGATTCCAGCCGTAGTCGAAGAGTTTGATCGGGCCGGAAAACTCAGTATTGAAGAGGGTGGTGCTAAGTGTGTCTTTGTTGAAGGATACAAATTCCCATTGATGTTACAGAAATCCGATGGAGGTTATGGTTATGACAGTACCGATATGGCCGCACTCAAGCATCGGTTGTTCACCCTCAAGGCAAATCGAATCATCGTCATTACGGACTACTCTCAAAGCGACCACTTTGTTCTATGCAATACTGCTGCGAAGGACATTGGATGGGTCAACAATGGACAACGACTGCAACACATTGGATTTGGAACGGTAAATGGTGAAGATGGCACTCGTTTCAAGACTCGATCGGGAGAAACCGTTCGCCTAGTGGACTTGCTTGACGAGGCTGTTCGTCGAATGGAAGAGAACTTGGTAGCACGTATGAAAGAAAACAAGGCCAACATCACCGCAGATGAAGTCCATGAGGTGGCCGAAGCGATTGGTTACGGTGCCGTGAAGTACTTTGACTTGAGTCGCAAGCCCCGATCTGATTATAAATTTTCCTACGATGACATGTTGGACACTAAGGGGAACACTGCGGTGTATCTGCTGTATGCACGGGCCCGCTTTGAAAGCATCATGACCAAAGCGAAGGAACAACACGGTGTGGATGTTGAAGAGTTGGTCCGCAATGGAGAACCATTGATTATTGCCCACCCCTCCGAGAGAAATCTTGCTTTGGAAGTTTCCACATTCTCGGATACTATTGAAGAAACTCTGGATGACTTGTCGCCCTATCACATCTGCGACTATATCTATGCTATTTCGATTGCAGCATCTGACTTTGTTACAAAATGCCGCGTCCTAGACTCGCCGGAAATGAAAAGTCGATTGCTCTTGTGCTATGCCACGACGATGGCGATGCGTCAGTGCTTTGACTTACTGGGTATCCGTCATGTCAAGCGAATCTAACAGTAAACGAGCATACACATATACCGGTAATTTATTTGATGAGTTTCACATAGCCTACTGTAGAGGTTTCAACCGGTAGTTATTGGTTGCGTGTATGTCATTGCTACGGCAGTGTACCAGGTACTTGTACTTGAAGTATTCGATTCCGTTCGTGTTCGAGCATCCTTTTTGCTATCTTCTTGGGGGATCTGAGATTTCGATGAAATGACACTCCCTATAATTGCAAATCCAATACACGATTGAAGATCGAAGTACCCAAGCCCCTCCTTTTTGAACAGACAATTTTCAACGCACAAAGCCCAAAAAATTGAGGCCGAGCCGGCGATGAGACATCTTACCAGGTACGTGGACCTTATATCCGGACTTCCGAGTAGCAAATAGCTTGCATACAAGTTGTGAGGTAAATTTCCAGTTAATGTCGTAAATAAACGGGTTTGTGACACTTGAGAGCATTGTCAGTAATAAAAACACAAACACCGAGTTATAGGCAACTATATGGAATTCTCATCACTAGGGAGACAAAAAAGACAGCAACCATGGGAATGTCACGGTCCCCCAAGAATGGGAAACAGGCGTTCCGTAGCGACAAAGTGAACTCTCCTGTGACTCTCAAGTCATCACTAAGCGAAGACGAACGACTTTGGGTGATTGGTCTCCAAGAAGAATTGCGAAAGACCCCAGATCTCGAAGGGATTTCAGACTGGGACATTGCTTGTCATGCTGTCGTGGCCAAAAGCGATTCAGCCAAGGCCATTCAAAGGTTGCGACGATTGAAACAATTTCAACAGACCTACAAGGTACCAAAACATCCGACAGTATACGAGGCGCTTCGAACCATGCATGATTTTTGTCATGCGCATCCTGACTTTATACAAGCAATCGGCTGTGACGCCTCAGGGCGGTGGATATTATCCTTTCGATTAAAGGGATGGACATGCTCCGACCAACAAGAACAAGCAGCGCTGTCTACCGAACGAGAATTCGCGGCATTGCATTTCCTGTTGATGGCGTTACAACCCGATCTTGAGTCAGTCCGGAAAGGAACCATATGGATCGGTGACTTAGAGGGTATTACATGTCAGACACTGCCCCTCTCCAGCGTCCTTGGAGCAAGAGCCCTGTGTCGAGATGCCTTTCCAATACGCTTGAAAGGTGCTCCTTGTTTTAACACCCCACCCAAGCTTTCAGCTGTTTATGCCTTTTGTCGGCCTTTCTTCTCGCCGCATTTGACTGAAAAGCTTGTTTGGGATTGCACACCAGAACTTTTGACCAAGCATTTTCCCAAACATGTTCTCTGCAAGGCACTAGGAGGAACCCAAGGCCGAAATGATGTCATGGATATGTTGGAAGCGAATCTAGCTCGGAGGTTCGAATACCAAGAGACATTTCGATTAAACGGTGACTGTAAATAGATCCAGAAACAACAGGGGTGAAAGTATTACTGATAGCTATCGTGATTCTTTATTTTCCTATGCAAAAATCCGAAAAAAGGACATCCAGCACATCTTCGACATCTATGGCACCCGTAATGCGACCAAGTTCGGATGTCGCCAATCGTAGTTCCTCAGCGGCCATGTCAACCACCATGGTTCCTTGAGTGCTCAGGAGAAGAAATCGCTCCAAGGCTTCCGATGCAGCTTCCACATGTTGTCGATGTCGTGCCCTTGTAATCATGGCACCTTCTGCACCCTCACCTTGGTTCATGGTTCGCTGCAAAACTTGACTCTTCAATGCCTGCAAGAATTCTTCGACCCCTTGTTGTGTCACACAAGATATTTCATACATTCCACGAAAGGAAATGTTTTGTAACTCTTGCTTTGATGCTGCAGTCTCGCTGGTCAAATCCAATTTATTAAGGACCAAGAGAACATTTTCGGTATCCAAGGCTCCACTTTCCAGTACTTGCTGGACTGCTGCTAGTCCAGATTCCATTTCCGTGGCATCTACCATGGCTACAACAAGATCTGCATTTTCAGCAACAGCTTGTGCTCGTCGAATCCCTTCTAATTCCAATACATCTTGTGTTTCAGTTCGTACACCAGCCGTATCTTGCAAGTCACATTTAACTCCACCCAAATCCAAAGAAACTGTCAACACGTCACGTGTCGTGCCAGCTATTTCGCTAACAATGGCAGCGTCTTGTTGGGCCAAGACATTAAAAAGACTTGACTTGCCAGCATTGGGTGGTCCTACAATGGCAATCTTGACACCCTCCCGGACTAATTCACCTCGACGATCATCTTGCAAATGATGTTGCATAGAATGGTATAAATCTTGTATCCGAATCCTAACATCACCCCATACATTCCATTGTGCGGCAGTATCAGCCTCTTGTTCATCAAACACATCGTCCATTCCCAATTGTTCATCATCTCCAAAATCAATGACTGCTTCAGCATGGGCCAGACCCTTGATTAATTCTTGACGCCATTTATCATATTGTAGTGACAATTTGCCATCCAATTGCCCTAACGCTTGGCGTAACTGTGCCTGTGTATCGGCAGTCAAGACATCGGCTAACGCCTCCACTTGAACCAAATCTAATTTGCCATTGGCATAGGCACGTTGTGTGAATTCTCCAGCCTCAGCATATCTACAGCCACCATCAATGATTTTGGGTAAGGTGTCCAATAATCCTTGAACTACCGCACGGCTTCCATGACATTGTAATTCTACCAAATCTTCTCCGGTAAATGTATTGGGTGCATCAAATCGCAACACCAGTGCATGATCCAACATTTGATTTTGATAATACAATTTTCGTAGTGCCGCCATCCGAGGTTTGGGTAATGGTTTGGTGGGTGTCAAGGCAGCTAGAATATCATGAGCTCGAGGACCTGAAATCCGTATTACAGCAAGCGCCGTGGCTTGCTGCCCGGTAAATCCAGAAGAAAGTGCAAATATTGTGTCGTCCTCCCAACTTTCGCCAATTGACTTTGAATTCGAAACGGAATACCTCAGTGACGAAAAGGATTGTCGGCCCGATGCAAGAACATCTTGGAAACGTCGTCGACTCCGTACTATAGTTGGCCGGGTGTCAAAATAATGGTTGAGAGAAGCAGTACCTAGTGTCCAGGAGTGACGTTGACGTAGAGGCTGGCTCCAAGCCGAAACTACTTTCCCAACGCCGCAATGAAAGATTGCTTGTCGCACCATGAACAATGATATCACCCACCAGGAGCCACCACAAATCATGAGGAATATTACTATGGTGTGTGTCTTTGTGCCGTCAGGGATCTTGGAAATAAAACCCACAATATCTATCGACAAGGTGCCTGGTCACAGACATGGATTGTTCAACTGTCAAACTGATTCGATTGACGATGGGTCCAGAACCAACCGATCCTAACGGTACCCATCAAATCAGTCCCGTTTCGTAAGTGCCGTGACTCGTGACTGCTTGTAAACCTAAAGTACAACCCCTAGCTCAATGTAGCCCAGACAACAGTTTCGGCAAGGGAAATCTTGCGTTTATCAATGTCATCATGGTCCTTGTGGTTATTGGTCTATAAACTGTAAAGATTTTACTGCCACAAAAGGTATGTTCCCGTTGCGATGTTCTCCCATTCCATCCAGAAAATGGCAAGATCAGACAACACTTGGTACGCAACTGCAGAAACGGGGCTTGCGCTCGTGCCACTATAGTCCTTCTCCAACATAGCTTATACAAATCCATAGTACGGGTCACCTCCATCATAGGCTGGATCACGTGCTCGGAATCCAGTCTCAAAGACAACTCCCGTCACATCCACCCCACAATCACGAATTAATGTTTCTGTCCAACAGGCCATGCCGTATTTGTTTTTGATCAATCCATGATAATGAAAGCGAAATACAGTACCTTGTTCAATACTCAACAATTCTGCAGACGATCCAAGGATCTTTAATGCCGGTTGAATGGATTCGACGAGGATGGGATCACATACACCTTTGCGTAACGTTCCAACCAATGTTCCCACCTCATCGTACGGTCGACGTTGTTCCAAGTGCCAAGATTGAGAGATCCCATCGGGCAGCCACTCGGCATTGTTTGATCGAGCCAATTCGACAGCACGAATGCGCGCCGCGTAGGGATCCATGGCATCAAAGTTGGTCAACTTTTCGGGTGCGGTAAAACGATTATTGGTATAGGGCTTGGGCGGATACTTCATGGGATCGGGAGCACCATGCCAAGTTGCCACGTGACGAGGAATAACCATGTCTGGAAGGAATTCATCCACATAGGATTCAATAATGTCTAATGATTTGCGAAAGGTGACAAATTCTTCATTTTCTTGAATTTCCACATCACCTCGTGGGAATTGTGGAGTCAACATGGAATCATCACGTGTGGCTTGATCAATCATGTACGATTCTCGAACACCGGTTTTGGCGCGTGTATCCACAGGATTGCTTGGTCCAAACAGAGGGTCATACCCAATTTCAATCCCGTCCTCATCTTTTTCTGTCTCTTGTACAAAGCCAGTTGTATCCAAAATAATGTTTGGATCCATGTCTGTTTCGGGATCCCATTCATGATCAAATTTGGCTTGCAAATCGGTAATGTCATAACTTCCCAAGGTACTCGCATCAATTGCTTCGGGATCATCAATATCATATTCAGAAACAAGCTCTTCTTGGAGGTATCCATATTCTTCGAGCCACTCGGGATATTTTCTAATTCCTGATTCAATTTCTTGAAAGATTTGTGCTTTGCGGGCCAAATCTTGTTCTGATTCGATAATGGCCCCGGGACGTCCACCAGTTAAATCAAAATTGAGAATATCTGGAATGACCACTTGAGGCCCAATCCAAGGTTCCATGAGTGGTGCTTGTAGTGGCGGTTTGATAATGGGCGTTCTTGGCATGTCATCGATATCTACCACTTCGGCCGTGACGGTCGGAATCTTACTATCATCGTCTGTACCCGTTTGTTGGGATCGGGCTCGTTGAATCGCCGCTCCCTCACTTTTTGCCTTTCGTTTGGTCTTGCTTGGCGATGCAGAGGCTGATGATGATGATGATTTGGATGCTCGTTTCTTGCCTTCGGCATAGAGTGGAGGAATAGTGGAGGGTCGAATAGAACTACTTCCTCGTACGGAATGTCGGACGTACGGTGACGAAAATGCCCAAGTGGTTTGGCTAACCAGTCCCCATGTGAGTAATCCCAAGGCGAATGTTGCCGTGTGAACCATGACTATCATATGCAAAGAAGAGAATCCAACAAAGAGAGGTGGACGATAATAGGATAAACAAGAGATACCAAAAAGGAGAGTGAATTCAGGTGATGGATGGTTTGGCGATGGATTTTTGATGTTCTATTGCTTGATTTTTTCTGTACTTGATGCGTTTTCCGTCTGTACATGGTACCTGGTCCTACCAGAAAAGTTCTGTGGCTGGCCAGCACGGTCTCTTCGAAAATCGTTATCGTAGAAACGTCTACTGGATCATACCTGGTACGCGCACAGATGAAAGGACGGACTGGATATGTATCTTGATATAGAACTTGCTACTTTGCTTACTTGGTACCTATAGTAGACTCATCATCCATTGCACCTATTTTCCACTTTTCATCCGGAATTGTCACTTGCAACTGCTATAAGGACCTAAAAGTTTTCTAACTGTAAAACATATTACCCTCATCTCAGAGATTGCGTGTCAATTCTTTATTGTGAGAGCCGCTGTACTCGAATGGACGAAAACTGGAAGAACTCGTCAACTTCCCTTTTGCAGTCTGTAAACGAATGTAACAGGATATCATAATCTGGCAAAGACAAGAAATCTGACAAATAAAATACAATGGGTAGTATTGACAGTCAATGGTTGGTGCTTTTTCATTTTTACTCTTACTGCTCGTATTTATTGTTTACTGCGGATCCACTGGATCCGTTTTCCAGAGACGTATTGTTCCATCTTCCGAACCTGTTGCATAAACCTCACCATCGGGTGAGTAACGGACACAACGAATAGGTCCATGATGTCCCTTGTGGCATTCAAGTTCTTCTCCAGTTGGAAAATCAAAGACTCGGACCCACAAATCTGAGCCACCGGCCACAAATTTGGTTCCAGATGGATGCAATGCGGCACCACCCTCATCTCGGAAATGAATGGGCATGGTATACTCCTTGAGGAGTTCTTTGGTAGTCAAATCCCAAAAGTAGACGTTGGTTCCTGCGGCAACCGTCATGACTTGCTGTCCCGAAGTTGGAATTGTCAAAATGTCCAGGTCTCGGATTTCCGATGTTTGATGGGTATCAAATGTATGGATCAAAGTCCCAGTACCCGACGTCGATGACGATGCCAGGTCCCATTGATAAATCTTACCATTGGCACAAGCCACTAGAATAACATTGAGACTGGTGTAAGCAAGCTTGGTAATGGGAGCTTCTTGTTGGATTTGTACCGATGGCGACTTGGCTTCGGTAGTATTCTTGTTGTCGAGTAAAAGCTTGGCAAGATCAAAGACCCGTAAGAGCGCTTCCTTGCCACCCGTGGCCAATCGCTTGGAATCTTGAGAAAAGACACAAGATCGGACAATGTGTTGGTGAGGCAATTCTACCAAGGATTGACCGGTAATGGCATCCCACACTCGTGCCGAAAAGTCCCCCGATGCCGTGGCCGCTAAACTCCCGGAAGGATCCATTTGACAACTCCACACTGCCCCTTTATGACCCTGAAAGGTTCCAATCCAATCCCCCGTGTGACCATCACGGAGCATTGGCATGCGGTCATGACAGGCACTCAACAACAAGGTGCGATTTTCGGATGGGATTGTCACATACTGCAACTCGGCAAGAGGACGAGTGTGTCCAGGACATACAATGGGGATTTGTGTACGCCCTTTGTCTGCCATCTTTGAGTGTAATGTACAAGTTGTTGGATATGATACCTGGTATTTGTGTATTGTACTTGTACTGTTACGGGTGAAGATGTCACGGTTGTTGCTCCTCCTAATTTGAACGGCTGCAGAAGATGCGCACTGGGAACGTCTTACCCTGGTATATTAGATACAAAGGATAGAACAATACATTCTGGCTCAAATGAGTCGGAGAGTGCATGTGACTCACTCCAACGCCAGAGATTTTCTCACACGTTCCCATCACTTCTTGTTGACTGTGAACACACTGGTTGTAGTCAATACCTTGCATCCCCCAAGTCAAGATTACCACCACCACCACCACCACCTTGTCGATCAATTTGTTATTTATTGTGGTACTTGACTGTGCGCCATGCTCCGATCATTGTCACGATTGGCTACTCCTTCCTTGTCGGTGGGATCCATCCAAGGAGGGATCCAATCGTTTCCCCTCCGATCCACTCGCATAATAACCCAGACTGGAATGGCACATAGGCGACAATCCACTCTTGCCGTAGCAACGCTTTCCACTTCTGCTACTACTACCAGTAGCCTAGTGACATCTACCCATGAAACATATACCCAACACAATGGTAATGTGTGGTGGTGGTCCTTGGCAGCTGCCATGGCAACGGTAACGGCAAGTGCCATGGGTGGGAATGATGCGGTGACGTTATGCGACAATTCTAATATGGATGGACATGACGACGACGACGACGACGACGACGAAGAAGAAGAAGAAGAAGAAGACCCGTATGATAATCTACCGGAACAAGATGAACCAACCCACTGCAGTATTTGTTTGACGTATCGACAAGGTCCTTGTCGTCCCTATTGGCGCAAAGTCGAAGCTTGTACCAAAGATCATGAACTCAAGAAAAAGCCCGAGGATGAAAATGGTGACAGAGACGACGACGACAACAAGAAGAAGGAGGAGAAAACGTCCACAGCTACCAAAGAAGGTGACGACGAGGAACCGTTTGACGAACCCCCCTGTTTGAAATATATGCTTCCATGGATTGATTGTGCGACAGGATACCGAAATCTTTATGCGCTTATTGAACTTGATACCAATTACACCATGGGGATTGCCGAGTTGGAAAACGAAGCAACACTACAATTCTGCTGGGCACCATCCCATGAACCAACAGTGGATTGGAGTCCATGGCAAGAATATGTTGCCACTCACCCCCAGTGGAAATTTCCCAAACGATCCACCCACAAAAGCAACCAAACATCACCAGATGCCAATGATCAGCATGTATCGTTGTGGAAAACCTTGAGTACAGATCGCGATCCCGAAATGGTTGAAATTTTGGCCTCGGTACCATCTCAAGAAGGTCAAGGGATCTTGGAATGCGCCTATGCGGTCGATCAAGATGGTAATGTACTTGGTTTTTCCTATGGAACCAAACCGAGTGAGCTTGCCGCCAAATCATTATCCTCTGACGATAAAGGAGATGACAAAGAGACTACAACAAGTACACTGGTCGAATTGAAAATTCGTCTCTTGCCCCTCCATACTCGTACCATTACCGTGGCGGCGGCCTATACCCAACCAGCCAAGGAAGGAGCCAAAGAGACTGATCCCTTGGAATCACACATTTTCAAAAGCCGACCATTTTCTCTCAAGAAAATGAGTAAACAATAACATTAAAGAGGACCTATAAATGTCGTTACTGGTAGGATGTGCATGCTACTAAGTCTTCATCATATTGGCGCCGTTCGAATTGCGCGAGAACAAGACCATCACGAGAATCGGCTTGCATGGTCTTTCCATCTGCGTCGACTCGCAATGCTTGCCAATCACTGGCCAAGGCTTGTGAGAGATGCTGCTCCACCTCAAACAAGGGTAGTGGTGGCATCATTAGGGTTGTCGACACAACACCCGATGAGGCATCCCCTTTTGGATTTTCCAAAATATATTCAATCGCATTTGCACCTGACGCTGTGTCCGTTTCTGTTGCCGCAGCATGTGTAGGAGAGACCCGTTTAATGACTCGCATACTATTGCAAACCTTTACTACCAGGAAGGCGCAATCCTTGCTTGTTTCGTCAGAAGAAGAAAGTGGTTCCATGTGGAGTGTGAGGACATGTTGGGAAAGGCCTGGCTGTGACGTCTCGAGTGGCCAAATGGGTGTCACCCTGTCTTGCTGATTCATTGACTCTGGTGCTTTCCAAGCATGGACGAGATTCCAATCGCCCTCACATGCATTCGGCTTCCTGGCTTTGTAGGCAAGGGAGCTATAGAGCTCTTCTCTTGTTAATTGCACTTGAGTCCGCACTCCAACCTCCCCTTGACAACTCAAGCATGGAACAAATGTTTCTAGTTTCTTCCTCGAATCTTGAACAATTTCAAAGGCTGTTCCCAAACACGTTCCATTGACATGGAATTTTACTCGATGCTTCTTCTCCGCTTCGATATATTGGTATTCCACTATAACAGCATCCCATGGTTTGAGGCGAGGGCCATATCCAACCTTGAGAGCTGCACTTCCATTGGTCAGATTGCCATTGTAAAACATGCCTTTGGTCCCCCAACCTTTCTTCACTTCAGAAGGACGAACCACTCCCACACTCAACGAAAATTCCGAAGGCACATCTTGTGGTAGAATTTCCACTTGATAAAAGTAGTGGGGTGGTGTAGTAAACTCGAAGGACAAAAACACGTTCATAGGGCTGCCTCCACGTACATTCATCCAGTGGATATCATTAATCAAGCCAGTCGATGAACCCCAGCCTTCCAAAATGTAGGACACATTCCCATCCTTTTGCTTGTCAAGACCATCTGATTTCCAATCCCCTAAAATCATCAATTATCTACTGTATCCTATCAAGGACAGATTATCAAAAGCAAAAGTATGGCAAATAACGACAAGATTATGATGAATGCCAGCGGGAACCGGGAAACATCAGCAGGATCACCAAGTCGTGCATTGCATATTGCATAGCTCCGAATCTTTGTCGACTAATTGGATCCAACTCACAGCCTCTGTACCAGGTAGCACCATCCCTGTCCCAGGTACAAGGTACCAACTGTTCACCGTCAGTTATTTATAAAAGAGTGCAGGTTGGTGACGACACTTTACTACTAACGTTAGTACAAAAGGAAGATGAACCGAAGTTACTTACTGTGGTTTTGGTGCGCATTTAAGTGTAAGCTAAGAAAACTATACTAAGTTAGTAGTAGCAACTGTTGGTTTCGTTGTCAGCTACCAAATGTGTTGGTGATGATTTGTGTGCAGAAAGAAAAAGGAGGACTATATACTTAACCGGAGAAGTACAAATGGAGTGGTTTTGATTACGTTACTAGTATGTTTACTCTTCATCCCCTCCGGCAGCAGCACGGGAAGCAGCTCGCTTTCGTGCAACACGTCCGGGAGGACCTTGTCCGTAAGGGGACTTGACAGCAAAGTCAATGTGCTTTTCCGAGGCTGTCCTGACATTGAATGAAGGGACAGTCACAAGTTGGCTTCCGACACGGATGTGGCGTTGTCGGATCAAAACACGAGCGTGGTGGATGGACTTGGCCAATCCTTGCTTGTAAACCTTGGTTTGAAGACGACGTTCCAAAAGCTTCTGGGTGGTCAACTGCAGAACGGCATCCAACTCTAGCTCATCATCTGCCAACAATCCATATCTGTTCATGCGGCGAAGAAGGGCAGCTCCCTCAAAGATTCGCTTGGGATCCTTGGGGTCCAATGTCAACAACACACGAGCACACTTTCGCAACTTGGCCAAGGCATATTGCACTCGCCAGATTTCACGCTTGCAGCGAAGTCCGTACTCTCCAACAAGTCGCAACTCAGCATCCAAGCGTTCCTTCTCGAAAGGTCGACGAGGAGTCTTGAATGTTTTACGATCTGTAGTATATTACAACAAACAAAACAGTTGAAATACGATGTGAGAAACGAATCTCACTACAGTAATGAACACTACCACAGGAAGTCTGGTACCGTTCGACACAGTTCAGGAACAAAACCCCAAGCTTCGCCTCACTCACAGTTTCTGTGCATAGCATTCGACACCATGGTTGTAGTATATTTGTTTTAAATTCTTCTAAACCCAAATCAAACGAAAGACACTTCACACTACAGAGTAGATGGATGATGCAACTGTTGCTGTTGATGCTACAGAGCGACGCGAAAGGTGGCAGGACAGGAATTCCACTGTTGCAGCCGCGACGATGAGGGTTTCTTTTCCCTACGGCAACCGAAACTCTTCTGTCAGCAAACCGCACTAGTGGGGCGCGGCACGGACGTCCAGTACCCACGCTCGTTGAATTCTACGAAAGATTTTTTACCTACCTACTAAAATCACCTTCGTCGTAGGGTCCTGTACAATGCAGTAGGAATTATGCACAACCTTTTTATCGCCTTACTAAAATAAAACAGCACATGCACCAATCTATGACCACCGCTGCCTATGACCACTCCGATCAAAGTGGTGTATGTTGGGAGTTGATTACCGGTAGTCTCAAATTGATGCCAACCGAATCCTTTTTGTCCTTGATTGGTGATGGCGTGAAGGCGTGATGGATCACAAGTAGAAACAGTACTTGTACTTGTTGGATGGTTTCAAAACATTGACTTTGGTGAAACATGTTCACAAACCACCGTGCAACTGGCCTCTTCATTCTTGCTCTCTGGGCCGGACAATGTGAGCTGCAACGAAGCCATGCTTGGATACTCCCAACAGCTACGTCACAACGCACAGCTTCGCATCTTTATGCCAACGGGAAACCACAACATTTGGATCGAAGAGAAGCTCTGTTTCAAGGCATCCATATGTTGATTGGTACTGGTCTACTGATCCCCCGATCATCACTCGCCTATTTTGATTACACGGATGAGGTTATTGAACAAGAAGAACAAGCCAAGGAAGCGATCATAACCACACCACCCTCGCCACCAGACTCAAAAAAGAAAACGCCTTCCAAGAGACGACATTTTCCCTTTGAGCGAGACGATCCAGTTCCACCAGTGGTCAACGATCCACCAGTGGTAATGGATTCTGCTACGGAAGAGCCAGTCATTACCGAAGCCATTGTCGTCACCCCTCCTGTCGAACAACCAACCAATCCGGCAGACGCAGCAACCGTCGAACAACCAACCAATCCGGCAGACGCAGCAACCGTCGAACAACCAACCGATCCAGCAGATCCAACAACCGTCACTGTGCCAGCCACGTCGGATGTCAAATGTCTGACAGATTGCATGTACAGTTGCCAACAAGAAGCATCTGCGAACGAAAAATTGCGTGTCTTGACAATTGTCCCAAGCAATGCCTATCCGACGCTACTCCTTCGCGACAGCCAGAAGAGACTGTAATTCTCGAGACGGAACCCTCACCGGATAGTGTATATTGAAACAGTACAAGTACCAAAATAACTACATGGTCAGGGGAAGCATTCACTATGGATTAACAAAATTGTTGTCAATTGGTTCGTTGTTGATCAAAGATTCATACGAAAACAATGTTGGGATGGAAATGTCTTTTCTTGTTTCTAGGGAAAATGAAACTAAGAAAGACAAGTCCGACTTCTATGAGGAACTGCATAAAATATCATCAAACAGTTGGACCTGTTCAATATGATTATGGTGGTGACTCGCTCTGGGTTTACAGGCAATTGTGGGTGTACTTTCTATGTAAAAAGTAAACTTGTTTGGTGCTACTATTCCTGTGGACTTTCCTAGTCTGGTTTAAAATACTACGGAATATAAGTTTGTGACTACATTGATCCTCATCGTTCATGAGAGTGATACTAGCGAGTACTTCGAAGTAGGATGTATGATGTACCTGGTATAAATCATTACAAATGGTACAGTGTGCATCCAGACGTTTTCACTCACGTATCGTATGTGATGTCGCTAGGACATGGGATAAGACACTTTTGTGTCCGAAAAAGTATTCCATGCAATGGTTCATGTCAAACAGCTATAATTGAGAAAAGCGTTTACCACATATATATGTAGCGCGAGCAGCTTTAGTCTTGCGGAGTTTTGCACACTGCACCAAGTTGCATGAACGATTTGCAGTTGCATGTGTACAGAGTACAAGGTATCCAGATCACCTTGGACAGAATCCTTCCTCGTTTCTCACCACAGTAGTCCGTATTCCTCGTGTTCAACCGCAGAGTGTTGGTTTGCTGCTGAAGCTACCATCAAGGATCTGGGGTGTACTTGACGACAATGACTACTGGGAATGCCGCAACAACCAGCGTTGCCACTGCACGGCCACCAGTGGAACCCCAAGTTCGTCATTCCATTCGTATCTCCCTCCAGCATCGGCAGTCCTCCTTGAGTTCCTACCAGACAACGTGCATTTCGAAGCACTATGCGCTGAACAATCATATTCTTTCTGCATTTGATTCCAATCATAACAAGGGTCTGTTTTTGGTGGCCTATTATTTCGGTCTCAAGTTTTTAGAAACAGCACTATTGGAAATTCCGCGACATGGATACTTTTATTCCGAAAAGTTTGCACCATTGAGAACGGAGTCTAGTGTCAATGCCTTGCAAGTGTGCCACGCCCTGCAAGAAATCATTGCCAAAGAGCCGCAAGAGCTTGCCCAGGAATGTCGCAAAGTCGAACTTCTCCACGGATTGGCCATGGAACAATTTGAGAATTTGTCCAACTATGAGACTGCACGGAAGCGAGCTCTCTATGAATTGAACAAGGCATATCCAAAACTGGAGAATACTGGCTTTTCGAATGGTGGAAGCTCGTCCAGTGGTTTCACCTCGACTCTTTTCTTGGCTTGCGGCGATACCTTCACATCGGTCTTTTGTCCTAATGCCCCGATGAACACAGTTAACGACGAATATAGGTCTTCATTTCCTGATGAAGTTGGTCAACTTACAGAAGAAGTGAAACGCAAAAGTCTCTATCCGTCCATCTCATCCGGCGGCTCTGATCTGGATGTTCCTATCACCACGGTGAAATCCTCCTCCATGAATTCGTCACGGCACGTGATGATCAAGTCGACCGCATCGCTGCTTGATACCGATGAAGAGGATCAAGCCGAACCATTCCGCTCGTTGGATGATCCACCAGGTAAAAAGCACTCGTCGTTGCTTCGAGATGCCGCAGTGGGAGTTGGACTGGATGCTTCCTCTTCAAGCCTTCAGCCGCCTGAACTCAGTCGTATGTCTTCGGATTATGATTTGCGACGAATTCTCTTCCTGAGTGGCTTAGATGTGCATTTCAAAGATACTGAGCAAGCTCCCGACTCTTCCACCACTACACCCACGGCTCCACCAGGAGCCAAGAAACGGGAATCTGCAGGTGTGTCCATTACCATCCTTTCCACTTTTTATCACGAAGATTTTGACACCTTGCGAACTAGGGGCCGAGTATTGACTCGTCAGTTGCCCACCTATCAAGGGCGCTTACCAGGATCCACCAATGGCTGCACTATTATCGCTCCGTTGTTGTGTATTCACCACTTTCTTTATGAAAGTTCGATTCCGGATCCCGGACTTCCCGACCAAGCCATTGTCCAAGTCATCGATGAGGAGACACCAAATATTTTGCCGCTGGTCCGAGAAAGCTTGGGTTTAGTTAAAGATGCATTTCTAATCCCCGTTGATGCCCACGATTCCTTGATAAGTCAACATTATATGTGTCACGAACAATTTCTTACTGTGTGTGGTGGAAACATCTTGGAGGACAACCATCTACAAGCCTTCCTCGATCAAATAAGTAAGGTGGGTCCCAAAAAGTTGGCGGCAAGTTTCTTCTTTCATGAACATGTCATCACGATTCTACAGTTACGCCGGAGTTCAGACTCCGCTTGGTTCGATGTGATTGACAGCCTACCGCACAAGGAGACGTTCATGTCGGTGGATGAAACATCGACGACAGGATCTTTGAGTGGGACAGGGTCTCTACATTCTAATGATGCAACAACAAGCCCCAATCATCAGGACTGGAGGTGGAGCGAATCCGGAGAACTTAGAGGCAGTGCTGCAGGATACTTCGGTCAAACTGTGGATGCAGATGTTCCACCGGTATATGCTACGAGGATTCGCTGCAGGGATATGGAAAGTTTGAAGACTACATTACTATGGTATGCATGCAGTGTCTTTTCACAGGAGAATCGCGCCTATATTGACAATTACGAATGGGACGAGAAACTATCCGATTTTGATCCTAGAGTCTTTCAAGCATTCATTTGGACAGAAGCGTAGATCTTAGGGCTAAACTCATCACTGAACTGAGAGTAATTGGGATATTCGTCATTGGTTACGTAGCAATTAGTCCTCGGTAAGGTAAAATGAATTTCCACATGGTGATCATGCCTGCAATAGCCATCGTATTAAAGACATCATGGTGACGATGGGTAAAGTTTAAAATGAGAGAGGTAGTACTGATGACAGGAAGCAACATGACATTTCCGACTGCCTCATGGTTTAATGTCAGTTCCCATAAAACAACCGTTGCCCCCACGCTCGCTGACATCATTAGCCAACGTTGTAACCAAAGCATTTCTGATTGTCGTATTATTGTTTTTCTTTTCACTAAACTTTGCAAAAAGAATTCCATGACATACGAAGTGTTGAGGTGCAGCCAGAAGATCCTCCATGCGAGCGAGTACGGTGGCGAACTGAACCTCATGGTTGGCGATGATACACTTGCCACAGCCATGTAGATATTGATACCGTGCAATATTACATGTTTGTAGAATAGATATTGCGCTTTCTTGATACGGTATAGGAGCACTTCTATTTCGTATTCAGATTTGGTCTGATCTCGATTCAAGGAATAGATTTTCCAATTGTCCGAGAAGCTGTGTATCGGTATTTTTTGTCGAGCTAACCACGGACTGGTCACGAGCATCAAGAGCCCCAAGCGAAATATAAAGCGGTTTTCTCTTGCTGGTTCAATTTGTTGTAAAGAATGTAGATAAAGCGCTTGAGCAAGGTTCAAACCTTGGTAGAACGCGTGCTCTAGCATTTCCGATTGCGTAACGATCGCCTTCTGGTGAAGGGTTCCTGACTGGCCCTTTTCGTTACGGACAAACTTGTGGGGAAACGATTTTGCAGCACTCATTGTGGCACTGAAGCCCAAAATACCCAAGATGAAATCATAGGTTAAAGCAAACAAAGAATTCGTAGAAGTCATGGAGCAGCAACAGGCTCCAACGAACAACCAAAGAAGCATAAGTCCACCAAGGAGCCGATGAGACCGCCCATGACTTTTGAAGAATAACTCATCTCGATGAATGATCGAAAGGATCAACACAACCAGCAAGAAGAGGAAGAGGCTCGCCCGTGTCAGAGACAGGAGCATTTGATAGACGATTTGAATCGGCTCACTCTGTGTTGATGATGTGTGAGAAGATACAGCCTCCGACTCGGGATCGCAACTCGCGACTCACTGTGAATCCATTGCACCGGTACTTGTTACTTGTACCTGGTACCAGGTACCTGGTACTGTCAAGGTGTGAGTCTTTCGTAATCACTCTACATGTTACTGTAGAGCCTAGTACATTTCGTACGAAGGGAAAATGTGCAAGATACGTGCTTTTCGTCAAAAATCCCCCAAGTCGGCTGCGAAGCCCGCACATTGGCCTGTAATTGTACCACTGCAGAAAATCAACAACTATCCAACTATTCATCGTATCCACTACATGAAAATACTATAAGTAGTTATTTCTTGTATAAAAGCACCCTTTTGTGACTACTGTCTCTGTTACCGGTAGTTGTATTCTTGCTTGTTCAACAGTTACTACCTGGTACCTGTGAGCTGATCGTCTTGGATCACTTGTAGTGGCCCCGTTAACTAGGAAACGCTAGACATTGCACGAGTACCTTTTTCAATGAAAGCTGCAAAGAAAGGACCTAAAATTTAGCTAGCTACCGGTTACAATAGTGCTCCTGTCATTATACCTATTTCATCGCAGATTTTCAATATTTGAGCAGGTAATAAGCATAGAACCTGCCCTTCTTGCTCAATGCCAGCGTGACTTCTTCTGCACACTACAGGTAGTAGTTTGAGGAAATATGATTATCCGATGTCCTATCGATTATCAATTTTTGATGGACAACAGAAAACATCGGTATACTACCTGTATGATTTTTTGATTTTTTGGGTTCCGACCATGAATCGCGATAGTCAACGACGTCGAATCCTTGCTTTTTGTGTATTTTTGGTGGCTCGGCACTCGGCATACACCGTGCTTCAATCGCGACATTAAAATTACTGTACCACGTAACGTAAACGTTGAACGGTGTTTGAGTCGCATATCTTTGTCGGATCTATGACCCATGACCCAGCATGTTATTCTTGGACGATCTCTTCCAACTGTTCTTCAAGAAATTGTAGTAATTTCCACATACGCCAGCTGTCCCCTATGTCTGATGCAGCGACACGTAATGTTAATTTTATCGAGTCCCTATCGCGTCGCGCACTGTACAATGAATTATTCCAGTAATATTTTATATAAAATGGTATGCATACCAGGTACAACCCTTGCGCAGCCTGCACCACCAAAAGAAGGTTCGGTTCGCCATGTGTCATTTGCAATCGTTAGCACACTCATCAGACATTCTTATTTTGTGCTGGTCCCACGAATTGATTCGTCACATTCCCTGTCGTTCTCGTGACATGCCCTTTTCACCAGCACGTTCCTAGATTGCATTCAGTGGAATCAGTGTTCTGTCAGCAAAGCACCTCTCCACGACACAATTGATATTTTACAAGGCTATTGATTTCACCGCCGGACAAATTAACTCAAGCCTTAAAACACTAAAGAACAAGTTGCAAGAAACAGAAGTTCATTGTTTTCAATTAAAAGTTCAATGAAACTATATTGCCCTGTCTCTGTTCTCCCAATGGACCCAATGCGGAATCTTGGGTGTCAACTGCACCCGATTTCATTGCGTCACTACGACCAATTAACAGGAAAAGCAAACAGATCACTATGCCGATAACGTGTTGCGCCTAGCCCACCCTACAATATCACAATTTCAAAACAACAAATCACAGTCAACACGGGAAACCAACAATGTGCAATGCTCACTGCTCTACGAACACAGGCTTGAATCAAGCTACAATAATACCTGCTAGTCTTTCCTCTTCGATCAGCACGTTAGCGGCATCTTCATATCGCGGCAACAAAAGTAAAGATTTTCAAGAAGGAGGGCATGTGACCAACCCAAAGAGGGCTGTCACCTTCCACGAAACGGTTGTAGTGTACGGTCATATTCACATCAGTGACCTGCCTCAACGAATTATTTCGAGAACATGGTATAGTCCACAAGATCTCTTCAGGATGAAACAAGAAGTGATGTTTGATCTTGCAAATATATCGAGGGACGATTCGTTCCTGTCCTGCCATAGAGGATTGGAGTACCGAACGTTAGCTGGGGCAGAGCAACGTCGCAGAAACAAGGAACGAGCATGGGACGCCGTCCTAAATGAACAAGATCGGCAGTGGAACGAAAACATCATCGACGAGGAATCGATAGCTCGTGCGTGCCGAGCGTGCTCGTATCGAAGTGCATTAGAGGCACACGAGTTGGGGATTCAGGATGCCGAAGAGGTCCTACGTGATACGTGGCCTGTGTCGACAACTAAGATCCTACGATTACACAAATCTGAGACAACAAAAAAATCACCCATCCGTCCTTCCCAGATCGGACCATGCTACAGAACGGCATGATCTGCACTCCTAGCCAATCCCGTACCAGGCGACAATTTTGTTGATAATAGTGGTTAACTGGGATTATGGTAATTCATTTTTTCCTCTGTTTCAGTGCCTTTAGTACTTGCCCAAGTGCACCTATTCGATAAATTTTTCGGCTTGATTCCAGGGCAGCGATACATAAATTATTGTGACTTGGGTTCTCCCTTGAGCAACTGTGCCTTGGACGTCGCACACTTTTCCTTGCATTCTGGCAAGCACTCGGCTCGAGATTTTTGTTCCACGCCTTTGGGTTTGGTACATTCGTACATGCAGAGCGAAAGGCATTGCTCGAAAGCAGGATCTTTTTTCGTTCCTTTCAGATTTTCATCGTCCTTTGCTGCAACTGGGGCAGCGCAGACCATCATTCCACCGATAGTCGCTATGAAGTGGGACCTGGAAATGCTGTCTGTCGAGAGAGAAATAGGGCGACGATCGGATTGGACTCCAAAGCCGAACGCCGACTTGAGAAGGAGGGCGATCAAGGCTACGTTGAGAAACCAACAGTTCAGCATATTCATCGTGGTGATGTTGTTTGTAGAATGAGTGAGTCAAAGCCTCTATATCTATAACAGGTGTTGCCACGAAGCTTTGCAACAGGATGTCAACAGCGATCGTCACACACTGCTGTGATGACATCTGTTGGATTTGTTGAGGCTGTTCGATGACGTCACTCCAGATGGTCGATTTAGTCAACAATTTGACGTTGGATTTCTTGCGATGTCCCCCAAAAAATCAAGCACTACTACAAGATTGACACATGAAAAGCACTAACTGTTTGGTTGTCTGGTTTCGAGGACGGTCACCACCTTCAAATATATCTATTCATGCCTATTGTGTGGCACTGGCAGGTGGAGGAGTTGCATCGTTCTCTTTTCCTTTTTTCTTGTTTTTTACCGCACCATTTTTCTCCAAAGCTTTTTTGAACGTATCGCTAGCCCAAGCACAATATCTTTTTTCTCCACCAAAATTTGGTGAAGCCATCTCGGTGTAGATATTAGCGACTATTTTGACGGTGTAGTTGAACAATGGCTCTCCCTTGTAGCTATTCTGCATATTCTCATCTGCAATGACAATAGCATTTTTTGTGATTTCTGTCAGATCTTTCCAGTTCTTTTCACGTACAGACATTATAGGGAAAAGGCGAACCATCATTTGCCCAAGAAGTGAAAAAGTGTTGATGCGTGAAAGTGGTGAAGCAATTGGTGGTTGTTTGGTTGTCATGATTTTCAGTACATCTATCCATTTCTCGTCTGGTACCTCTTCCATAAAAATACCAACAAAATGCCGTTGACACGCTTCAAAACCTTGCTTTGAAACATCGGGGTCTGGAGAACGACATACGCTGTATAGGGCAACAGCAACCTTATGCCAGACTTCCTTATCCGGGACGCTTTCAAGGTCGGCGTCAGGATCTTCGTGACTCTGCTTGATGAGGGTTAGCTGGACCATGTGCTTGTACGTTTTTTCAATACACACTAGCGCAGGCACAGCAAGGGTCCGATCACCCTCATATGTTCCGTGTGCAAGCTTGAAAAGAACCCTTTGCAAGTGCGAGGATCCCATGAGCGACAAGGTTGGTTTTTCCTTTAGTTTCGTTTCATATTCTTCGAGATCTTCAGTTTGCAGTTCAGGAACAGAGAACTCAATGGTGGACGCGATCCCGTCGAATGTAAGGCCCCTGGCATTTCGGTATACGGCTAGTATGTCGAAAATATCACCTGCGAATCTCCAATCATCAGGGGGTTTGAATAGGTGATAAGAGCTTCGCAAAATAATTGCGAGGCCACATGCCATTCTATCGGCTACAAAGGCAACAAAGGTGCTTCTCGGTAGTTTCGGCAGCAGATACAACGACGCCCTGAGTTTAGGACGAATCTGTGTACAAGGTCAGGATTTATTGAACGACTATTTCTCGACTTTCGACCAGTCATGCTTACCTGTTGCATCTGGAACAGATGAATGCTTGTTCGAAGTATAGTCACTACAACACGTTCCACTAAGAAGGGATAGGGAACTTCACGTCCCTCAACGCTAATTTTTGAGCAAACAGCTTCAAACTTCGGTAGAAACAAGGGCAACAATTCAACTGCCCGTTCGCGGTTGACCAAGAGAGCCCGTACAGCCAGTTCCAGGGCAAAAGCTTGGTGCTGCTCGAAGAGAGGGGAATCGTTTTCAGGGAATTTGTCCACGTTTTCTAACAATGCGCTTACACATTGCTTGACCAATGGTAATTTGACATTGTCTCCAAAAACCATAACTTTGTCCACCCCTACCCGTTGGGATACTTGGAGCAGTGTTTTCTGGTTTGCTGTCATCTCACGACGTGACCTTTCCCGCCTCATGGGCTGGTCAGGCTGATCCGGACGGGCTCGCCGACCAAAGAAAGACATCTTAAACCATCCCCGTTTTGATGTGTCTTTGTCATTGACTCCCTTGTAGAAGTCATCAAGGCGTTTCTGTGACCTCTTCGCAAACATCGACAAAGGCAAGACGTTTCCATTACTATCAGCAAAATCGTCCAGATCTGCAAGTCCAGGAGGCAGTGCACGAGCATCTCGAAGGCTACAGACAACGTCAATGAGTTCTGGCCAAGCGCTTCTGACTTTCGGAAAAAGAGTACGAACAATTTTCAATCCCATGTTCAATGCTAGCAGTCCACGGTAAGCTGCGGAACCAGCAATATCCACCCGCTTTACATCCACGTTTTCAAATTCCTGCACTCTTAGCAATTGCTGTGGAATTGGTGAATCAGGATCCACGATACTCATGGTTTCATCATCATCGGGGCTTTGTGCAATGGGTGCTCCACTTTCGATACCTGCAAACTCGAGGGAGATGCATCCAGCGATGAATTCTTTACCTTGAAGCAGCAAAAACGATATGATGTCGTTGAGAATTCTATCAAGACCAAAATATGTCGCGATGCGCGCCATCTGCTCAAGTCCTTTCAAACAATCCAGTATACAACCGTCATCCCAGGTTCGCACAAACGCACTAGATATTCCTTGTAAGGCAGGCTTTGCAATTACAAGGAACATGTCCTTTTCATGAACCCCAACTTGGTTGATGGTTTTGATAGCTTCATCTGCCGGAGTGAACGACGCAGCCGCAACTTGCTTGCTCAGCAGTTCTCCCCACGCAGAACGAAAATGCTCGGCGTGGTTTCCTTCGGGCAAACTAATGAATTCGCCCAAGTCTCGTTGAACCTGAATTTCATTCTCCTTGATTTGCTCATAGAGTTCCGTCAACATTTCCGCTGATATATCCTCACCATCATTAATGCCTCGGTTGTTCGCGATGAACTGCTCACAAGTCATACGAGGGTTCTTATTCATGGGGTTGTGCAAGTCAGTGTTGAGCATGATAGTTGAAAACGCTAAAACGTATGTTGCATCAACACTTTTCAAGGAAGTGGCGTTGCCCTGCTGCTTGAAGTATTCTTGGGCAAAAGCTTCCATGAATCTGTCGATGCATTGAGCTTCGCCAGGCATCCTAAACTTGTGTAGAAAGACTCGAAGGGCATTGGCGAAATTGCTGTGTCGACTGAAATCAAAATGTGCCACAAAGGCTCGGCGAACTTTATCTTCAAATGGATACACATCAGCAGGTCCTTTCCCCATATACACACCAAGTTTACCTTTGTCGACACCCGGAGCTTGAAACAAGGCGTCGGCCACTTGTTCAGGTGTATCCAGAGGGATTCCCAAGTCTTTCGCTCGATGAATCCATTCATCTGTTGAGTTATTGTCATTAAAGAATTCCGCTAACTTAGACAATGCTGCCTTTTGCTTCTTTTTCTCCTGAAACTCTTCTTCGGTTAGTTGTTCTCCAACGAAGTCTTCGTCGATGGAATCTCCTCCCGATGAAGTCATGGTCTTATCAAGTTTGCGATCTTTTGAAGAAGCCTTGACTCGCCGAGCAATCGATTCAACAATTGTCAGAAGTCCCTCCACTGCGAGAACGTTAAGGGCATTCATCGGAATTTCGGCCACACCTGCAGTTGGAAGAACTGGCTTGGACCTATAATGGTTTGATCCGTCCCCATTCACAGCAGGAGCACCGTCCAACCCTTTGTCCAGTTCAACAGCTACCGCACCGTGATAAGTGGAAGGTCCCGCAACCTCACCCAACGTAGTACAGATATGGGCATATAGGTTGGTGCAATTCACGTCACAGTCATAGTTGAGATATAGATCTTTCATTAGGGCAGGTTCCTGACAAAACTCGAGCAAAGATTCAAGAGCAACCTCTCGTTCCTCATGACTTGTGGAATGCTCAAGAATTCTAAGATGAACCGAAGTCAAAAACACCTCGAGGGGGACCTTCAAGTGGTTACTGATGGTCTGGAAAAGGTTGAAGATCACGCGCATTGTCAAACTTAGGATGACCAAATCATGGGAAGTACTCCACCCAAGGAGAAACTTGCAAACATCATTTTGTAAAATACTGATTTCACTCTCGGTGAGATCATCTGTCAATGTTTCCAGAGCAATATTTACTAGCATAAGCGAATTTACCACGTAGGCATCGGAGTTCTTCTGTGGGTTCAACAAGGAAGCTAACTTTGACAGGATCGCTTCTCGTGCCTTTGAAAGATCTGGGTGGGAGAAGACTTCCAACGTGATCTGTCCCAATGCGTCTGAAGCGGCGCTCTTCAAAAGAGCGCTAGCGCGCTTGGCACGATGCGAAACATGCAGGCATGTATCAAGTAGCCCAACAATAATGTCTGGCTTGAGTTCCTGAGAAGCACAGCGTACCACTAAGGCCGACAAGTCGAGAAGTTTGAGTACTACTTGTTCGTCTTCGTGAGAATTGGCTCCTTTGTCATTGCTTCTTCGGCGGGTCTCCGACTCCGCCGATGATTCCTCAAAAGTGCACAACAAAAGTGTGTTCGCAACAGTGCGGAATGCCTCGGGCTGTGAGGCGAAGAAGCCATAGAGCACAAACTTATGGATGGCATGCAAAGCTGCTCCTGTAACAGGTGCCGAAATATCCCTACCCTTGATGGCATCACAAAACGGAGTCAAATACAGAGAGGCAAGGGGTTGCTTGTCTGCCTGTGTGATCTCCCATTCCGAAAGCCTGTGATGTAACTCTCTCAGCTGGAGAAGGAGTGGATGTTGCTCGTCCATGGGTAGTTCTTCCATGAATCGGAGCGGTGAAACATAACGAGAATCAGTTCTCATAACATTGAGTACATTGTGGACTTCCCCCTTAATGACCTTTGAGACACTAGTCGGGTGAATTAACAAAGACCCTGTTACTTGAGGAGTACTGGACGCCTCTCCGTTCCGATGACCTTTATTACCCTTGACAACTTCTAACTTTCTCCCCTTCATGACTGGAGTGACTTCATCCTCGGTCATCTTGATCCCATCCACAGCGCCAACGTTCTTCCCCAGCTGCAAGTAGTATGGGAAAGACTCGCCCGCCAGCTTGTCCTGATTATTACGAACAGGAGAGTTCAACTCTTTGGTAAGTGATGATGGTCCAAGGAGGGGGTTACTGGTATGCTTCTCGCCAATCGGGCTGTTGCTGCTGGGACGGGCCACAATCATAGGCGCCATAGTGGCAGCAAGAAAATAAAGTCTTCGGCCTTTCGCTTCTTGGCCGGGAGCGTGCTTTCCTGCACAAGATTTCGAACAGGTGAACTCCGATACTTGTACGCAAATGACTTTCGCCGTTTCGCACCACTTTTGCTTGTCACGATTTTTTGGTATCATCGCACAGCTACCTATCGACAGTACTGTTGCTTCGTGTTTTTACTCTAAAAAATACTCTTAAACTGTACCTCTTGTTGACAGGACGAACGAGCGGGCATAGCCATTTGTGACCGATAGAGGCGGATTCGAAGTGCAGAAGATCGCTTCTGTCAAATGATCCAGCAAAATCTCCTCCACCTGGTACCTGGTAAGGTATTACTAATTGATATGTTACTACCCGTTAAAAAAGTCTGGGTACGTTCATTTTAACTTTTTTAGTGTGCTCCTTGAACCGACGCCGCGTGGAAGTCAATGACATTAGGTAGTAGCGATTATACTGGAAGTCACGTCGGCGTTGAGATGCGTTGACAAGCTCGTGTACCAGGTACCTGGTACCGGTAGTATTCGAAAGCCTCCACTACCACCAACGAAGTTGACCGTGGCGCCCGGTGCTTTACCTGGTACAACAGTACAAGTTAACTTGCTCCATCCGACTCGGTGTCTTTCCATACAAGGGAAAACGAAACCTGAAACTGGAATCTCCCGTTAGCTCTGTGATCTCTCCAGAAGTTTCCAACCATGTTGCAGTATGACAACTCCGCCTTTTACTTTTTGCCTTGAGTTTCCTTACCATTTATTTGGTTCCCTGTGAGTACCGGTAGTGTGATGGGCCGTAGTTTTATCGGTTGGGATGTTTCTCACCGTGCCGTTCTCATGTGCAGCTTGGTTTTCCATCTTAAGCCGCGTTTACAGTGTCATGTTTGCCAAGGATGAGGAACTGGGCGCTGTTTCACGTACTACCGCTGAAAAAGCCAAGGCCGAAGAACTCAAAAAGGAATCAAGAGGACTGGCTACTCTCACAAAATCAAAGGGGTTTATGATCAATCTTGGGATAACACTTGTCTTGACACTTGTCTTCTTATGGCTAGCTGTCAGCGTTACCACAGACGGAGAAGTAAATTCCTTCGATCCATTTGCAATTCTTGGCATTGATACAGCAAGCGATGCCAAGGCCATCAAAAAAGCCTATCGTGCTCTTTCTCTCAAGTATCACCCTGATAAGAATCCTGGTGACCGCGCTGCTGAAGCGAAATTCATGATGGTTTCCAAGGCGTACGAGGCCCTTACCAACGAGGAAGCCCGTGAAAACTGGGAGAAGTACGGAAACCCAGATGGAAAGCAATCACTTGAGGTTTCCATCGGTCTTCCCGACTTCTTATTGGACACATCTAATCGAAACATGGTGTTGATGATCTATTTGATCATTATGGTTGGAGTTATCCCTTTCTGTGTTTGGACTTATTACTCTGACTCGTCGAAATTTGGAGAGAAAGATGTTATGTATGACACCTATTCCTGGTTCCACTACACTCTTGATCAACACACTCTTATCAAATCACTACCAGAAGTATTGGCAGGCTCTGCCGAGTTTCGCAAGCGCAATGTACCCAAGACGGCAGAGGAGAAGCAAGATATTGCTCAAATCATGTCGAACGTCAAAACTCAAATGCAAAAACCCAAGTTCAACCACCCTGTGTGTGTCAAGGGAAATGTCTTGATGCACGCTCACCTGTTGCGTCAGTCAAGTAATATTACGAACCCCAGTCTGTTAGGAGATTTGAAAAATATGTTGCAGCTTTCAACATCCTTGATCGACGCCATGATTTCGGTTTGTCAACACCAAGATTCCATTCAAACAGCCCAAAACTGTATCGAGTTTGGGCAATACGTAACTCAGGCAATGTGGATCAAGGACTCAAGTTTGCTTCAATTACCTCATTTCACTGCTGAAGAAGTCAAGCACTGTGAAAAAGGCAAGAGCAAGGCTACAACCATTGTCGAATATCGAGAGCTACCCGATGACCAAAAGAAAGGGATGGCGAATTTCAGTGAAGAGCAAAAAGAAGATGTCAAAAAGTATTTGCAGATGCTTCCAGACATCTCTGTCGAATCAAAGGTATTTGTTGACGATGACGAGGATGATAAAGTGTATGAGGGGGATCTTTGCACAGTTCGAGTCACAATCACAAGAAACAATTTGAAGAAAGGAGAGAAAGCCGGATTGGTGCATGCGCCCCATTTCCCTTACCCGAAGCAAGAGGCCTGGTGGATCATTCTTGGTACCAAGGAGGGAAAGATCATCAATATTGAGAAGGTACCCAACCCAAATCGTGTTTTTGAACACAACATCAAGTTTCTGGCTCCTCGCGTCGGCGACTATGAATTTGATCTGTATGTCAAATCCAATGCTTATGTTGGTTTGGATCAAAAGCACAAGGTCAATTTGACAACGTTGGATAATTCTGCACTGCCTGAATACAAAGTTCACCCGGATGATGCTGTTTTGGATGACGAGCCCACATTGTTCGAGGAGATGCTGAACGCCAATATTGAGCAAGACTCAGACGACGAAGATAGTGATGAAGAGGGCGAGACTACTGCCAAGGATGCGATTGCCCCCAAGTCGGATGCTGACTTGAAGAAGGAGCAACTCAAAAAGGCTCGACAGCAAAACGACGATGACGATGACAGCGATAGTGACGCTGAAGAAGTTTATACTGAGAAGTAGTTCCACAAATGGTACCGGGTACCGGTATTTTATACGAGAGGTACTGAAATTGGAAGTTGCACTGCAGGGTTTGACCTACTTCACTTGGATGGTAACCTTCAAGCGATGACATACCTAGTAGCGCACCAGGTACTAACCATTACTTCATGCATCATGACTTGATTAGACGTTTGTTAAGAGACCTTCAACATCGATCGATGGCTGAAAGCATAGCAACCTGCAGTGTTTCCAGTCTATTTTCATGAAAAACATAGTCTAGAACATTAAAGACATAAAATTTTCCGCCAACTTCATGGGTCCTGTAGTGTAGTTGGTTATCACTCGGGGTTCTGATTCCCGCGACCCGGGTTCGATTCCCGGCAGGACCTGTTCCTTTTGGGTCTGGCCGCTCTCCATGCTAGCTCGTTTACTTTTTGCTTTGCATGCCCGCAAAACAACTTGTGAGGAGAAGCGTATGTACAATGAAAATCACGCAACACACTGCTCTTTCCCTCATCCGAACATGATCAAGTGTCTCGCTTATCAGCAATTTTTGTGTATATTTGTATTGTTGTGTTCATGGTGTGTCTCCTGCCGCGCCTTTGCACACCTTGGCTCTGGCGACACCGTGCCTGCAAACGATGGACGTCGTGTTCTCAATGCGTCGGTTTCACCGGAATTTTCGACCTCGATTGAGGAACGGCATTTCAAGTTGTCATCCGGTGCAACGATGCAAATCTTATCGTTATTACCCGACAATTATCCAACGGACAAACCACCCATTGTCTTTCTTCACGGATCCTTTCACGGTGCTTGGTGTTGGGCAGAGAAATTTTTTGCCTACTTTGCATCTCAAGGATACCCTGTGATTGCTCCGAGTTGGAGAGGAACAGGTGGAACCTATGCCGGCGATGGTGTCAAAAAAGTGAAAATAATGGAGCATACGGCCGATTTCATATGTCTGCTGGATCAATTGCGCGAAATTGCTAACTTGCAATCCACGTCGAAACCACCCGTCGTGGTAGCCCATTCGTTTGGGGGATTGGCCGTCATGAAGGCATTGGAGGAGGATCCAAGTATTGGTTCCAAACTCAGTGGGATTGTAATGATGTGCTCGGTTCCTCCGAGCGGCAATGGAAAGATGACCATGCGCTATCTGAAACGTTCGTTAGTGGATAGTTACAAAATTACAGTTGGCTTTGCCATGAAGCGATGTTTACAAAACGAGGATCTATGTCGACAACTTTTCTTTGGTGGCAATAAGAAGATATTACCAGATGGTTCTATAGAAGACTATGGGGTTTCCGATGCTGACGTGAAGCGGTTTCAAGAATACTTTGCTCGAGATTCGGTGGCGACAATTGATCTCCTTGATCTTGCCAAGAAACTTCCTTCTCAACGAGCCGCTAATGGACGGGCACCCTTTGTCGATGCTCTTCCACCCTGTCTAGTCATTGGCGCCCTTGACGATTTCATTGTAGACAAGGAGGGTGTAGATGAAACTGCGACGTATTTCGGATTGGATAAACCAACAATGGTAGATTCCCCCCACGACGTCATGCTGGGAGGCAAGTGGAAACATGCTGCAGAAGAGCTTTCCAGGTGGCTGAAGCAAACGTTGTAGGACTTGTTATAACGGATAGGATTCCGACTTCTCTTGCAGGAAAATCAACCTTTTGCACAGTCAGTATAGCGTACGGTAATCCTCTCGGTATCAGGGTAGTCGAAGTAATCGACCGGTTGTTGTGATGGAACACTAGCACGCTTCATGTTTTCAGTCAACTCACTGTCAACTCAACAACCAGGACACATCTCGCGACGAGATCTACGAGTACACATTTGTAACTTCCGAGGGGTGACGACCGGAACTTCCATGACTTCAATGTGACTACATGTGACAGGTTGATACTTGACATGTTCTACAAAATCCGAGCATCGAAATGGGGTAGGATTCGAGCTGCCACACTACGTGGAATCGGTTTTGTCTTTATTGGAATCTGCCTTGGGTTGAATGTGATTCTGTTAACTCGATACATGACTTTGATGCTGAATCCAACGAAATCAAGAGAGAACCGGCTCTCCCCTTGATAATGAGGCCAGAAGGTGGCGTCGTGTCAGCCAACTACGCCAACTCTGCCATCGTGATTGCCCATGTCGTTTCCTTGATCAAGTGTTCCAAACAGGAACGAGTGACTGGATTTTTGGATGCCGCTGCTGTATTACGCCATTCCATACACAAGAACTCAATCCATACGGGCAAGTCCAAATATTCGTACCAAATGTATGCCATTGTCCATGAAAGTTGCCAAGATCACGCTCATTCCCTAGACCGCCTTGGCTATCGTGCCTTGGTCAAGCCATCACCAATCAAGGTCGAGGAAATTGCTGAAGGGTATCTAAAGGGACATGTGGAGATGGAAAATTGTTGTGGATCAGCAGAATTTATCAAGTAAGTTTAGCTTTGGTTGTTGATGACTGTAATATGATTGAATGGCAACATAAACGTGCACTGACTTTTGTTTATGTTATTGGTATCATTTCTCTACTCTTGTCGTCCTCTTGTCTTGAACCTATCTTTTTATGTTTCAGACTATATGCCTATACCTTACTGGAACATCCTATAACAGTACATTGGGATATGGATGTGGCACTCTTTCAACCGATGGATGACTTGTTTGATAGCATGTTATTTCCTCCAGAGTCGGTAGAAGGGCAGAGGGCACGGTCTCGCTTGGAGTTGCAACACCCCGAACGTGCATTACCAAATCGGATTGATGCATTTTTGACACGTGACATTACCTCTGCAAATCCTTGGGAAAAGCGACAAGGAGTTCAAGGAGGCTTTTTAGTATCGAGGCCATCTATGAGTACCTTTGAACGTTATTTGGCTTTTATCAAGGAAGGTAACTATACCAAGGGACGGGGAGAAGGATCGGGATGGTCAGGCCTTGGATATGGTGGATTCCAGGGAGCCATGGCGTATCAGGGAGTCGTCGCTTTTTTTTATGATCAACTTGCTCCAAATACCGCCGTTGGTAAGTTTCCTTCCCAGTTGTTTTGCACTTGGGGTTGTTTAGACTTGTTCTCAAACCATGCTTCTCCTCTATACAACTATTTATTGTTTCGAAAATGGATACTACCACGTATAGAGCTTGATATTTGCGTGTGGAATCAAGTAGTGGCCGATGTGATATGGCGTGGTCCTGTAGCTATGGAACATTATGGGCAATGCCGTGAATACCCCCGGGTTGGTGACACTTTTGAAATCAACACACCTGAACAAGGGAAATGTCGTGACTGTAGGGTTGTCCCCATTGCCGAAGTAAAAAGTGCTCACTACACGGCATGTAAAAAGCCTTGGGAGTGCCAACTGCCGCATCCACGAGTTCCTCGCAACAAAGAGCATGTACATCGACTGCAGGAACTGACGAATGTGACCACTTGTGGTTTGTTATTTCGGAAATGGTTCGACCTACGACTCGAGTTTGAAAATGAGCTACAACGGGTGGGAGGAATCGTGCCATCGAAACACAATGGGGGCTTTCATTCCGAATATTTCGCTGGTTCCTGCGCCTCCCGGGGTGATTACATTGCCATGGTACCCCCTCCCGAAGACTTTGATGTGACAAAAATCTATGGCATGTAACAAGTGCTGAATGTGAGTTGGTTTGGTTGTTTTCATTGTAGTTAGTCCTTCATGACTGGTGCACCTATGAAGGTCTCACAGTAAATAAAGTTGATCTGTGGAGTTGAGAACGCCTTTTAGGACCATGACCCTTATAGTCACATACCGGTAGTATTGATTTTACATTCCCATGGTCAAAGCCTGTGCTAGTAACGTGTACCATGTAACAGATATGCCGGACTCATTCGTGAATCATATCTTGTTGACTACAACGATCAGAGAAACGACTTTCCTAGTCCACGATTACCTCGTACAGGCACATGAACGAGCAAGGTTTCGATTTTTGGCATTGTCGTGTTGTGCCAGTTGGGGTTTCACAGTGAGGTGTGAGTTCGTCGCGATAGTGGGTTCCTGTGAAGATTTGACAGTTGACATTACAAGTAGTATTGGGTTTCCAACACAATGATCGCTACAATACGGTCAGGCGCTGTATCACTGCGGGATGTGATACCACGAGAATACCAAGGATATGCAGCAGCCACTGCCATTGTCGGCGTCGCTGTGTTCTGCGCTGCTCCTGTCCGAGTTCTGGTCGCTCTAGCACATTTGGTGTGGACTTGTATCGGCACGATGCTCGGTGTAGGGCTGGGATTGGGATTGGCTCTGCACGTTTACGAACAACTGCAGACTTGGAACAAAGCCCACGAACTCCAGAAAATGCAACACACGGTAACTAACGGTCAATCTTCTGGGCTAGCTGGAAGCTTTACTGTCAGGGGAAAGTCGATAGGGGAAAGCATGATAAAACCCAGGGGAAACATGTCTCGCGCCCAATCCAGCGTTCTAGAAGACAGCCAGTCCTACCTTGCGTTAATGGCGTCCGCGGGCTACATCGATGAAGAAAAAGTACTCAGAGGACAAGTCCTCAAGGAAGATGCCTCTTTTTGGGACGTCAAGTATAGATTCACAGGCGTCACAATCGAGCGACAGCGTGGCCCGCAGTTGCTACGAGCAGACTGGCCTGGTTTGCCAGAGCCTATCACAAGGGAACTAGGGAGGTTTGTAGAACATGTAATGAGAGATTACGTCTCAGGATGGTATTGTCGACTTGATTCTGGTTGTCTTTACAAGGATGAAAAGGCTAAGCGATTACTCGGGATTCAGCGCGATGGCAACGAGCCAGTTGTAGTGCCCCTTGAGGGATGCTCACCGGAACAAGCCACCGAACAACAATCAAAAGCCACGACACAACCAAGTGCGGCGACTCCACATCACAACATCGGCCGGAAAATGGTTTTCAGCACCTTGACACATCGAAACATACCAATGCTGGACCAAACCTACCGGGTTTTGTCCGCCGCGTTCGGCTCACTCGCTACACGTGCTGAACACATTAATGTTTTTTCGTTGGCACTCTTAAAATGGACACAAGTTTTGGCGCATACTTTTAAGCAGTACAGGAATCTCAGGAGGCTCGCGGAAGAAAAAAATCAGACCGACAGCCCAACCGAAGTTCAAATCGTTCGCGAGTTCATGCTTGCAGGAAAACTTCACAAGGCGATTACTTTTGGTCTTGATGTGCCGTCGTTGTTGTTTGCGGATGCTCTTGGCACGGAGTGTGGCACTGGTACAACGACAGACAAACCATCGCCTCAAGATGCTTCACAAGTACTTGAACAAAGACTCTTTTGTACTCCAATGCTTAAAGAATGCGAGTTGGACTACAATCGAGTAGTTGCGTTCCGCCTAGTGCGCGCATTATTGCCTCGAAATGAAAGCTCATCTAACGTTGTCATGGCACTGGTAACGGAAATCATGGGGGCATGCGTCCTTCAACCGCTCATGAATCTATGGATCCCTTCTTTCCTCAACGAACTCATCATTAACGCCATGACCCCAAAGCAAGTCGATGAATCCAATGCCAATGAAGCATCGTCAGAGCCTGGCGAAGAGGATACCACAACAGAGGGCGACGGCGGCGATGTCAATATCAATACGACTGTTTCAGAGCAATCGCCGAATATCGGACAAGATACCGATGGGGCCGCGAACCCAAGACCTTTGAGTTCCTCGCGGCAGGCATCAACAGAAATGGACTCCTCCGGCGAAAAGGTCATGGAATCATCTCAATCCGTTCCTTTGTCAACCATGACAGGCGAGTCGCGATCTAGACTTAGCAGTACAGACGGAACTACCAGTACCGGGAGTTACCCTGCTGAAGACGAAGTCGCCGAAAGAAACAGGGAACTTGTTGGCGATTTGTTGCTGAAATTATCTTCCATCGCAATCAAAGAATTGCAAAAATTCGTAGATCTACAAGAATGCCGCATCGCGCGACTCAACAATAGAGAAAACAGCGTTGACTATGACGATCCATCATGTCAGGACGCAGTCTTGCGACTTGTTATGATAGTGGAAGCAGCATTTCTACAGGGTCGATGTACTTATCGCCCTCGAAGTTCACGTCAAGCCGACAATAAATCGAATACTGCCATTCAGGCTGATCCACAAGAAGTGGAACCTCTCTCGCAACTTTTGATGGAAATGACATCCGATATGACTGCCTTCGAGAAACGTATAGACCTCGTCCGTCAACAAGAGAACGACCGCGAACTGTTTGCCTCAGCCTCGGACATGGACTTCGTACCAGACCAGAACGAAATATCTACCTTGAGAACACTTATTTCTACTTGGATGCATACTGGACAACTCTCTCGTGCTGTCCGTTTGGTTATCAATGGGATGGATAATGTTTTCCTTCCATATTACACGGATAATGCGTTTCTGGTAGACAATAGAACTGCTCAGGCCTTTCAACAACAAATGGATTTGTTTGATAAAGTTGATATCATGGTTGAAACAATGGCTGTCCTTGCCAGTCCTCGTCTTGATGTTGAAGCTGAGGCACTACTGATTCCTCGTAATGAATTTGGGTCAGAAGAAGCGCAACAACTTGCTGCGAAAAACACCCGTCCGTCTGGTCTCAGCGAGGATACGAGCTCTCCATCGGTCAGCGACTTAATGGCACATAACTTTGGGACTGCGACGACCCCAAGATACTTGGATTTCCACAAAAACGCAGCATTTGCAGCAAGTCTCAGATCAGAGCGCGAGAGAAGACTTCGTTCCTGGGAGAGTCAAAAAAGTGATGATCCGCTACAGCCTATTCATCGTCCTGGGGCATCCGCCGGAGACATCGAATTACATAACGAACTCCATAACCTTGCTCGAATTTTCTACAATGGAACTAATGTCATGACTATTCGCGATGCTGCCAGAAGAAGTGATGCCGATGAAAAAGAACCGAAGCAACCTCAAGCAACCACATCCGATACGGGTAAAGTATCGCTCGTTACGGTAGAGACGGTATCCAATCGACGACGTATTGAAGTACCCGACGACGACTCTTCGTTTCTGCTTCGAGCACAGGTATGTTCATCGAAACTTGGGTTATCTCTTTTCTTTGCAGCACAATCTAAACTTGCATCGTAAATTTTGATACAGCCTCGCCCTCTGAATCCTGTAAGCGTCCATCGTGATGACCGCAATCATGACTTGAGCTACAAGTGTTTCTTGGCAACCTATGAAGAGCCTGCTATACAAAACGTTGCAAATCGAAACGGAAACCCTGGCAGATATGTACGACGTTGCTTCCTACAGTATTACCCCATCGACAGGACAGCTACCATTATGCTGCATAACGACGCACGAAAGTTGGATCGGCGCAAAGGGAAACCGTGGGTAAATGACCAGCCAACTCTCCACCAGCAGCCTTCGCCTTATCTACCTGGGGCGTTCTTGCGCGAAAGACACCTATGTCAGAAATGGACGCAAAAAGGTTCCTCAGCTCAGAACTTTCTTTCTAGTTCAGTAATCGAGCCCAGCGATTTCAATGCAGTGCCAAGGAGCGGCAGAGCGCTTGATTTCGTGTATAGAATGTCCCTATTCGAGCGCCCAATTGTCGATCTAGCTGGTAAGCGCTTCACTGTCCAGGATAGTGCAGGCCGTGGTCACCACAGGTCCGACGCTTCCTCCTTGGAAGTGAGTGATGCATCGCTCAGTGCTCTGTTATTGGGAATTGGGAAAGATGTGGGTCGAGAGGAAGGTACATCAAGAGCAGGCACTACCTCAGAAAATGGCGAGTATCGCCACAAAGTTGAAATGGGACCAGATGGGTATCCAGTGGTTTTCATGAAGTTCAATAGGCAGTCCAATGCAGATACAACCAACGAAATAAAACCCTACAGGCTATCGTTTGTGCGGGCCGCCTTGATGATTACTTCGTCTCGACAAGAAGCCCAGCTCCAAGTAAGTTTTTTTTTGTGGTATTGGTGCCAAACGAGCCTACACTACGACTAACTGTAACATGATGATGATGATTACGTCGATAGTGTTTGGTTGATTGCGTAAAAGCAGGATCAGCCAAGAGCGCAACAAAAGCAAGGACTGACGCGCAGTTGAAACCGACCATGAAAATTCTTGAACATGCCAACGATCGTACTAGTGAGAGGCTGCGCGAGTCCATCTTGCTTCGGGACCTCAAGCTGGGAGTGTATCACATAGACCGTGAACAACTCCGGCGGAATGGTCTTTTGAATCCTCGATTTCCTACGTCTATTTGTGAATTAAATGCGAGCGTGGAAGGGCCTGTTCAGGCTCGGGATGTGGCAGAGCTGTCTAGCAGCAGTACTGTCCCTCCAGCGTCTACGCTGTATAAAATTCGATGCGTTGCGATCGTGGAGCTGGTAACAAGTGAAGATGATGCGAACGAACTGGAGCCGTACCTCTGCGAAGATGGGACGTTGGGAGCACAGTACCGCGAAGAGTGGATCATCTACCGCTCAATGAAGGACTTTCAGGCCTTCCACAAACAGCTGAAATCCGAGGTAGCAAACGCTGAAGCGTCGGTCAGCGCTGGTTCTAGGCTGGTAGGAGCAGCAACTGCTGCTTTCAGCTCTTCATCACAAGGCCGAAGGAACCGAAAGTCATTGATTCCCTCGCTGGCGCAAGCAAGTAAAACAGGTGCAATCGCAGTAACGCAAAAGGCCATTGTAAAACGAGGCGAACTCCTTGATGAATACCTGGACTATTTATTATCAACCGGCCACGTCATTAATCGATGCATGGAATTAATGCTCTTTCTAGGAGCATCATTTCCTTTTCCGTCGGAGGTTCATGTGACGAAGAAACCAATACGACTTGTCGATCCCCTTGGAAGAACTAATTTTACTCGCCTTGTAGCTGCACAAGGGGTCAAAAGTTCCAGCACGAGGCGACTTACAACAATCCAAAATGCCTCTTCTATTACACGGCTCTCAAGTAACCTGGACGATTCATTTCCAATAAATGCTGCAGAAGGCGAAAATATGTCAACAGAAAAGTCAGATGACTCAGATTTGATTGAATCCATTTTGAGCAAAGTGGATCAAGTACCTTTGTCTGAGGTTCGTAATCGGCTTGTTGAGTTGGTAAAGTATCAGTTTGGGTTCGAAAATGCATCGTTTTTCCGCAGCAGACTATTATCTGCCTTGGAAACGGCATCATTTGTTGCAATGACTAAAGGAAGCGAGTTTCGAAAGCTTCTCTACAGAGTACATCTACAACACTTGAGCCCAGAAGCCATTGCTGCATTGATTGAAAAAGTACTCGACATATTGTGGCCAGATGGATGCTGGCTTGTGCCTCGACCGACTTTGACGAACCAAGAAGAAGATGCTCTCAAGGAAGGATCTCGCCAACTCCTTCACGAACGCTTTCCTGAACAAATTCGTGCAATCCTTGGAAAAGAGCTCACAAGGGATGGACTTGAGATGCTACATGAAATGCTTCAGAATAGGCTTGTGATGAAAAGCCTTTTCTACATGCTGTTTGATTTGTTGTGGATAGAAGTCTTTCCAGAACTTCGAGATGCATTGCCTTGTGCATCAGCGCTTGACATTGACTGACCAGACATCAACTTCAGAAAATTACCCGACTGCAGTCACAGCCTCGTGAGGATTCGAGGACTCTGAATCCATTGCATTGTCCTCGGATTCATGCGCTGCGTCGTTTCCAGCAGCTCGTATTACTGCTTCTGTGCCACGCCCGCGTTGGTGTCGAACTTCTGATTTTGTCATTCCGAGGACTTCCGCCTCAATTGTTGTAGAGGTTGAAGATTGGGATTCATGAGAGCCTAGCTTTCGAGATCCACCCTCGAGAGGTTCGAGTTGAATAACGTAATGAGTAATAAGTTGTCGCTTTCGATGTAATGAAATTTCTCGGTGGAGAAAATTCCGTCGTGGTTGCTGAAGATGTTGCAGCGAAGAACTAGGGACATCCGTCGAATGGTGCTTGCGCCTCTTCGGTTTGTAGTGGTGATTGTCTTGGTCTTTATCGGTGACAACAGCGAAAGCCTCGGGAGAACTCACCACAGGAGACACACCCATAGAACCTGATGGAGAAAACAGTTGTGAGTCGTTCACAAATACGAATTCTTCTACAATGGACTAGCATTAATAACGTACATGGCACCAACCGATACGATGCTTCACAATTGCTGGTGATACTGCTTCCGTTGCTGCCCTCTTCTCTGCCTCGCTGAGACTGTGCACTTTCGGCAGGTTTCGTGATCGAATTTTTTTGCCCAAGCAAAGGTCTCGCATTCAGGCTGATCATAATGTATCTACCAAACCCGCTCGTGGCAATGAGTCGTTCGACACTGTCTTCTTGAGAGGCTGCCGCTCGCGCTCTTCCCGCTGCTTCTGCAGCCGATAACCCCTGTGTTTCTCGTGACTCGCCGTGCAGTGATTCATCGTAATCTTGTTGACTTGCGCTCTCGGTTTGGAGTACAGCACCCGTCGTGGATTCATATCCCTTGGCTTCTTCTAACTTTACCTGTTCTCGCTGTTGGTGGTCCTCTTGGAGCTCTGCAACTGTCTGCGGATCTGGAATGGTCAAGAGACTAGAGATTGGTTTTCCAACAACCAAATGTGAATCAATACCAGAAAGCCGACAGAAGGCAGCATTTGTGTGAACCACAAGGAAGGGTGGATTGCCATTTACCACAATCCTGATTGCAGAAAATACGTGAGTAATGGATAGAGCCAGTTTGGTTCACATAAGTGACTTACCTAGTAAGTTTGGTGAAAGAAAGCACTTTGTCAAGTGTCACCGGTCGCCCAGGCTTAAGGAGCGAATTTTCATCCCGTTCAAGGCTAGCTTCGGAGGACTCCATTTCTTGTTGTACTTTCTCTTCATACTCTCGACGCATGTTCATTCGCTTCCTTTTCTTGTCCTGCAGTCTTTCTCTCACAGCCATAGAATTTATCTGTGTCGAAGAAATGCTCGATGGGGTTGGACTTTCAACATCCCTTTGGGACGTTTCATTCATGTTTGCATAATGTCTATGACTTGCAGTGTGAGTTGGCTCATTTGTTCCATTCGCTATCGCGTTGCCATGCCTTCTATGGTTTGAATTCGTCGCGTCTGAGTTGCCTTCCCCACTGTTATTCTCGCCGCTGTTATCCATGGTTTCCTCACTGCTTCCCTTCACATCATTTCCACTCGCAGAGGAACCATTGCCATTAGAAGAAATGCCACCTTGGTCATTGCCGCTTCCTGAACTTCCGCCTTGGTTTGAACCACTTGCGGTTCCGCTTCCAGTATTTCCTGCACTGCCTGAACCGGAAGTTGACATTTGGTTGTGGTTGCTAGCCCCGCTTGATCCCGCGCGGGACGATGAATACTCCGACACTACTGCAGGAACGCTGAACCCTAGATGAGGGTTAGCCACTGCTTCGAGATTATTTTGACTTTCCGATGAAGATGCGGAAGTACTTTCCTGTCTATCACCGGCGCGCATGTCAAGGGGCATATCCTGATTTGCGTCTCCATTATTCTCGTTTCTTGCATGTTCAGCTGCCAGAGATGCATCTTCATTCTTTGATTCTTCGTCAAGGGAGCGTAACTCGGGATGTTGAATGCGTACCCTTTTCTCCGAGGATGAGGTTGAGGAAGCGTTTGAGCCTCCTAAGGACGAGTTGTTCGAGCCTTCGTGAATGTGACCCTCGGCTGGCTTACGACGCAAATGCTTTCTTTTTACTCGAGCTAGCACAACCATGGATGAGCCTGTTGTACAATCGAAACCAAACAATGATAAGAGCCAAATAAGAACAGAAGAATTGTAACTAGGAAGTGCACTCACTGTCGCTTTCGCGTGATTCATGCAATCTTGGGTCCATGCTTGGCAACAAACTTTTACCCTCATGTTGAGCCTGATCTTCAAAATCCCTTTTGGATGCTGATGAATGATTCGGGTGAATGGTAGAAACTGCACCGTCAGCAGAATGATGTGCCGTGCCTCCCTCGTCTTCGGCTGTTGCCTGAAAGTAGCTAAACCCATGTGCGTGGAAAAATGGCCGAACAACCTGACAAATTGTGAGTGGTTACTGAATTTCTTTTTGCATGTGTTTGTTTCGCTCAATTTACCTCCATCAGTCTCATGTATTGATCAATACTTGGCGTCACATGAGTGGCCGTGAAATCACGTTCGTCTTTTCCTTCCTCCAAAGCTGTGTGCATAAATGTGCTGGGAAAAGCCGACAGCGAGGATGTCTGAATATGACCCACAGTACTAATGTCGATACGAGGATCCATGGGGTGATGTATCCGTACACCATTCCATTGTGGCAACGCAGTCGTCTGGCCCAATGTTATATCTCTCCCTTCTTCGCGTGTCTTCGACGTACGTATTCTGTCAAGCGATGTTACAGAGGAATCGCCTCGATTGCCATATCGATTCGAGTGAATGTTCCTTTTGCCTTTTGATGAATCCGTTCCTTTTGATTTCTCTTCTTTTCTATCTGAGCTAACACTCAAGCGCTTCATTTCGGTTTCGGGAACTCCAAGTTTGGCTGCTTCGTCTGTTGATGCGTCAGACGACGAACAATCAGCACTGTATCCTCCTCCGCTCCCTGCGCCTTTACCACCTTCACTTCCTAGACTCGATGATTCAACAGCATCATCAGGGTTTTGTTGCATGGTTGGAGCTTGCATCGAGTCGCTGTTGTCATCATTATCACCTTTTTGCTGCGGTTCAATCGAAATATCGATTCGATTCTCGTCACCTTGCACAGTCATGATGTCTATCGGCGTTGCTTCCCAATATCTCTTAGTCTTCGTTATTGTGCAGGGAGTTTTAATGTGATACTTGGGGGAATTTCATTCACGTCTTTGGCTGAGTGGATGTCAATCGTGAACTTTTTTTGTTGTGGTGGATAGAGTGTGGTTGTTGAAAAATGTACAAAGTAGGTTTTTGTGAGCGACCAGAAATCTCAAAGGCTGTTAGCTCAATTAAGGACAAAAGGCGGCGAACAATTCGGATAAGTGTCGTCATCGCAGTCTTATTTAACAAAGGTTCGAAGGAATATTTTGAATCTGGAGGAGCTCGATTGAGTACGCAGAGCATTGTACTCCGGTTACGTACGAATCACGCGCTCCATTTCACTTTAAAGATTAGTCTGTCAGAGATCTCATTTGACTTATACTTGCGTCATTTCCATGGCACATTTTTATTGGACAAGAAATGAAAAGTGGTCAGAGATTTTTACTTAACAGTAAAGTGCGCAACGAGTCATCATCAGTACCTGGTACAAGGAGTACAAGGTACATGCGTACCTACTTCTTCTTTTAAGCCGTAGCTGAGAGTAGCACCTGGTACTAAAATAACGTTAGTAGCTTGTTTCATTTTGAGTGAGCTCGCTCAATTCCACTCGTCAATGATTCCAACTAACTTGTCAAATAATAGAAAAGAGTCGAGCCATCTATTGGTATTTGCGCATTGTTCATCGATTCGATGAGTACTCGTACTATTCCACGAGTTGTACGGAGAGTATGTACAAGGTACCATCGATACAGTTTACTTGTCCCTGATAACGAACAGTCAGTCTTGACAGTGAATTTCGTTTGGTCTCGTGGGATCATTCCTTGAGAGCATCATCCCCCACGTCACTTTTGCGCACCACCAAACGAAGTCATTGCATGTCGAACGACTCATAGATTTTCCCATGTTTTTGTGTGGTCGATCTGACCAGGAATGACATCAACCTTTTGGGCTATTGCGAACAAAATTTTGTTAAGTATCCGAACGACTTTGTGGCTCCTGGCTTGGCAAAGCCACCAGAATGAGATCTCTGACACGAAATGACAACATCATTCTCTCATCCTTTTTGTTATATGTAAAAACGCAACGACTTTCTACGTCGACTGTTGTCACTTCATCGATGCATAAATCTACAACCGAGTCACTTGGTACTGTTAACAAAATTAATATTTAATGCGTCAGTGGGCTTTCGAGCGGTGAAGATGTGCGATGCCATAAATTCTAAAACCCGCAGTTCACAACGACAATACAATCGACAACCCTCAATCGAATTGGAATAAACATGGGAATCCAGCATTACTTTTCTGAAGGGGCTTACGATGAGGCTCTTGAGACATCAGCGCAAGACATTCTTCAACTTGTTTCTCAGAACAGTCCCGCAAGTAGCAGCTGTGGATACTCGTCTGATGACGAGGCTTCAAGGAATCAAGAGGTCTCGCTTGATGCTTTGGAGACCAGAAGCTTTTCTTCGTCAAGTGGACCATTTGCTTCATTTGCAGAAGATTTGGAACACGATATCGAGAGCGAAATAGACTTTCTTCAAGAAAAACAAAGCTTGTTGAAACGGGCGATGTCAGCCATGAAACGAGAAGACACCTACGAGGCTTCAAGAGCAAGGGATTTCATGAACGGCAAGTTTGAAAGGGAAGTTTCTTCACTATGGGATGAAGCAAAAGAAATCATTGATAATCTTAATCAAGCTGAGAACATTGCAAATCCATCATATTCTGAAGCCAAGGAGAAGAACAATTCGGACGTAGAAGGTCAAAGGCCATGCAAGAAACAGAGGATTGATACGAGTTCTGTTGCTTGGATTCGATCTGAAATCGGAGATGGGAATATTGAGACGCCTTTTAGAAGAACAAGCCCTCCGGTGGAACTAGCATTCAATGCGTCCTGGATGGGACATGCACTCAGTCGGACGATCGCGAAATCTCTTTCTGGAAAGCCTTTAGATTCGGTGTCTTACATCCGTGGGTGGGAGATCGTGGACGACTTAAGTTTAGGAGCCATCGTCGTTCCTCCTCCCCTGTATTGTCTTCAGAATGGAGTGGAGCTAAAGGAAGCTGTTGCTTTGACGAGTGATCCACAGTAAGTATATTCCTTTGGTACCTGATCGATTGTTCTTTTCAATGCTAACGTTTCCCTTGTAAAGACTGGTTACTATGTCAACACCACCATTCTGCGTCGTTCACGTGAACAAGGCTTTCTGTAACTTTTCAGAGGCGCATCCTGAAGAAATAATCGGGAAACCGATTGAATCACTGCTGGCTGTTCTTCAGGATCCAAACACTGATGCAGTGAATTTATCCTCCGCTGGTGCGTTGAAGGGTTCTCTACTTTGCTGCAAAAAACCCTGTCGACTTGAATTGGTGCCCGTGACCGACAAGTTTCGGAATCCACTAGGAGGGATGTCGCACCTGCTTGTCAAAGTTGCAACAAGTTGGACTATTGACGAAAGTTTCCATGATGAAATCGTTGATTCCTTGAGTTCGTCAAAGGGTCGAATTGTGCCAGGACATCCACATGTTTATGGGACGGTGGGATAAAACTTGTTGCCATAATTTATTCAATCCAAGCTATCTGTCGCACGGCAGATTCATTTGTACACATCAACATATCGCAAGTCGCAGAACATAGTGTAAATAACACGACTACCTAGGCAATTCTTATTAGATTTTATCTCAGCTGCCCGAAGTCGCCTTTGGGCCGCCGCCGCCGTCGCGAGGAAAGAAAAGGCTATGCCATGCCATGCCATGCCATGCTTTGGAGCAATGGATCTCTCGTATTTATTTCTTCGACTGCTCCGACTGTCATTTGGCAAACGATTTGTGAGGGTGACTTTTCCGGTGTTTGGAAGTTGAGTCTCCTTTGTGCTTTAATTGGTCCGGTACCGGTAGTGTTAGGTCTGATCCCAAAAAGCAAAGATGATCAGAGACGACTCAAGAAGGATACAACAAAACACTTGGTGGTCAGTTTTTGGTCGTCATGGTTTGACAGTTGCCATCCGTGTTCGAAGTTTTCTTAAGAACAGAAAGTGCCACGGAGGAAATGGATGACAACCCACAAAGGCGATGGAAACGTTTCATGGTGGGTTACTAGGGCAAAGTGGGATTTCCGAAACACATCCCACTACAGTAAATATAAATCTTGTGGACCTGCTACACCCCTAAAAAAATATAGGTAGACTATTTTTATCCCCCTGTCTGGGTGTCGTACGGAAATCCGACCAACATGAACCCTTGATGTCTGCCAGGATCTTTCTAAACCACCGATCACAGGAAGACGACAATACCGTTGTTTCGTTGTCACAGCAGAAAGAGCCACAAGGTCGAGCAAGTTAAGTGCAAGTAAAGCAAGCAGAACCTGCTCCCCTTCTCCAGTAACATCGGGTGGCATCATGATGGGGTCAGTGAATGATTCCATCATTCGAAGACAAATAGAAAAAGTTGGATTTGGGTGAGTTTTGAGTTTCATCAAATTGGCCAAGTTTGAACTTACTAGTACGTCGTTGATGGTTCTAGAACTAACTTCCGGTAATATGTGCCTCAGGTTTTATTCTGACGAAGACGTTAGGTCACGAAGTGTTTGCGAAGTCACATCCAGTGTTTCAGTTGACGCACTCGGGACCCCACTTCCCAATGGAGTCTACGATCCCCGCTTGGGGCCTTCGAGCGCAGACAGCCCCCCTTGTACCACATGCGCATTAAGGTACTTGGGATGTCCCGGACATTTCGGCCATATTGAGTTATGTGTGCCACTGTACCATCCTTTGCTCTTTGGAAAGCTCATGGAGTTGCTTCGAAGCAAGTGCTTGAATTGTCACAAATTAACGGCTCCTCCAAGGCAGTTAGAGGTTTTTAGGGTCAAATTTCAGCTTCTATGTCATGGACGCTATTCCGAAGCTCTGGATCTCGACGACCGGCTTGCTGCGGTCATGAAATCATCTAAACATATGAACGATAACGAAAAGGGAGGAAAGGACGCTTTTTCAATCCATTCTGCGGAGTTGGCAGTAGATACTGTCTTGAAAGAGATTACAAGCTCAATGGGTACCACCGGAAAGCTTGACAAGCTTTCCTCCTTCGAAGACGCACACTATCGTGAGCTTGTTAAGGAGGCGATTTCTGCCTGCAGGACTGCCAAGAGCTGTCCTCACTGCGGCGCTTTCTCGCCTAGGATCAGACAGGACTCCAGCAATAAAATATTTCAGTCTCCCTTGGCAGCGACATCGAGACGGATCAATGAGGCAGATGGAATCGAATTAAAACCGGCCTTGACGGGTGGAAAGGATAATGCAACGGATGGCGACGACTTCGAAAATGGAAAGGATGATGAGGACGAGGAATCCCGTGCTGCCGACGCTTCGCGGGATAAGTACATGCATCCTTCTGAGGTTAAGGCACAAGTTGAGAGAACCTGGGCAACCAATCCAGAATTATGTTACCTGCTCTTTGCTGTTCAAGGCCCCAAAGTCTTCTTCGTGCAAGCCGTTGCTGTACCACCTAATCGTTTCAGACCGCCAATGCATCTCGGCGGTATGGTTGTCGAACATGCACAAAACATGTACCTTAATAAAATTCTGACAAGCAACGAGCTTGTTCGTGCCAGCTTTGTTGGCAAGAACGAAGCAGTTGCATACAAACATTGGATCGATTTGCAGACACATTTAAATTGCTACATGGATTCGTCAAAGGATCCAAGTATGAACCAAAATTCATCCCCTGGTATTCGACAACTGCTTGAGAGAAAGGAAGGTATCTTTCGGAAACATATGATGGGGAAAAGAGTAAATTTCGCGTGTAGATCTGTCATCTCACCAGACCCATACATCGGAACGAACGAGATTGGTATTCCGCGTCATTTTGCCGTTACATTGACCTACCCAACACCCGTAACGGACATCAACATCGAGGAAATGAAAGCTCTCGTGGAACGAGGTCCTGACCAGTACCCTGGTGCCAGGTGGGTTGAATTTCCTGACCGACGTGTAGACTTGAGTAAAATGGATGAACACAAACGGGAAGCAGTTGCTGCACGTTTGCTTATGTATGCCAAGAAAGGTGGACAACCAGCTATCGTTGGACGACAAATGAAGGACGGCGACATGGTTCTCATGAACCGACAGGTAAGTCTAGTACTGCCATCAATTTAGTCGTACTGCCATTCCGAGGACGAGACAAATTGTCATGCACCACTCTGAAAGTGTATGTAAGATAACGACTCAACTGGTGGCCGTTGAGCAGCAGAGATGTTGTCCTTCGGTCACTCGGAGGAATGGTGATCCAGCCGTATGTTTGTGATCTTTGCCACCTTGAGTTATTAACCAGTCTTTTCCGTTAGCCAACGTTGCACAAACCAGGTATTATGGCTCATGAAGTCAGAGTTTTGCATAGCCCTACACAGAAGACCATACGGATGCACTACGCCAGTAAGTTCAGTTCCCTTGGCATCAGCAGGGCCTCAACTATTTACTAACAATCGACGCCTTCTTGCTTTTAGATTGCAACACTTACAACGCGGATTTTGATGGTGATGAAATGAACTGTCATTTTCCTCAAAGTGACCTAGGGCGCGCCGAGGCTGAGTACCTCGCAAGAACAGATTTACAGTACATCGTTCCAACTGATGCTACGCCTTTGCGTGGTTTGATCCAAGATCATGTAGTTGCAGGGGTTAAGTTGACGAAGAAAGATACTTTTCTTGAAAAATGGGAGTACCAGCAACTTTTATTTGCCACGCTTGCCAGTCTCCCAAGGCTTGAAGTCATTCGATCTGATTCTGACATTGATTTGATGCCGCCAGCGATCATTAAGCCAAAACCACTTTGGACAGGAAAGCAAGTTCTGTCTACACTACTGAACCATTTAAGAAAAGGAAATGACAGAGATTACCGAACGGAACCTTTTGCTGGGATATCTATGGAACGGAAAGCCAAAACTCCAGGAAACGCTTTCGGGACGGAGCAAGAGGAACATTTGGTCCTTATCAGAGAGGGCGAGCTGCTACGAGGCGTTTTGGACAAAGCGGCATTTGGTGCCACTGACTTTTCTTTGGTACATGCTGTCTACGAAGCATACGGCCCTCGAAAGGCCGGTTTACTGTTGAATGCCCTGGGACGATTGTTTACTGCTTACTTGCAGTACTTTTCGGGGCACTCTTGTAGAATGGAAGATCTTGTCCTGACGAAGGCATCAGACTCGACACGACGGCGCTTGATCGAAGTAAGTTATTGACCACGGTCGCAGAAACTAGTTTGTTGAATTCTGACAGATTCTCTAATCGCCTGATAGAAAGCATACAACTTGGGTTCCCGGGCAGCCAAGGCATGGGCCAACTCTGAAGGCGGCAAGGTTCCTATCGAACTAGATGAAAAAAATGATGCAGGACCTCTCAAACCAGTTGAGGCAGCAGCAGCGGCCTTTAAAGTTCGCCAACTTCTATCAGGAAGCGAGGCAAAGATTACTTCCGCTGCATTTGATGGTTTCATGATGTCTAAACTGAATCCTCTTGCCTCTGACATTGTAAAAGCATGTCTTCCTGATGGGTTGGCAGTTCCATTTCCAGTCAATGTGAGTGTTGAATATTTTTTTGACTGCCCTGGCTCTCTGCGATATCTCATCTGTGTGAACTAGACTTTTGGAATAATGGTGACTACAGGTGCAAAAGGTTCCATTGTCAATCAGTCCCAGGTATCGTGTGCCCTTGGACAGCAGGCTCTAGAAGGACGCCGTGTTCCCAGAATGAGTAGTGGTAGAACACTTCCTTCGTTCGCCCCTTATGATGTTAACCCCAGGGCTGATGGCTTTGTCATGGATCGATTCCTAACGGGGATCCGGCCACAGGAATACTACTTTCATTGTATGGCGGGTCGAGAAGGCCTTGTCGACACTGCCGTGAAGACTTCTCGATCGGGTTACCTTCAGCGTTGCTTGGTGAAGCATCTTGAAGAAGTCAAAGTATGTTATGACTTCACAGTGAGAAATGGTGAAGGTGGCGTTTTGCAGTTCCTTTATGGAGAGGATGGACTCGATCCTACCAAGGCACCGTATTTGGACTGCTCCGACGCATCGTTTGTTTTTATGGCACGTAACAACCAATCGCTTGGGCAGGGCCAGGTTGCCCTTCCTGGGGCAACAATTCAACTGGCCGCCGTTGACGCGGAACGAAGCGTCCATCTCAACAATTCCTCTGGGGACAGCGCAAATCTCAATCCTGGGGACTTTGTACTGGCACGTAGACTAAGGGTAGGGAACAAATGGGTTCGAGGTTCGCTATGCGAGGGATGGTATGGGGCAAAGATATTGAAGAAGTCCAAGAACGGTAAACTTTTTGACATTATATTTATGAAGGATGGACACATAGAAAGGAACATGCCAAAAGAAATGAACTTCGGCAGGAAGTCTGCAGATTGTGCTACGTCAGTGCTGATCAAGGCAAGTGCAGCGGACCCCATTGTTTCCTTTTCCCAACCTGATCACCGACTTGGAACCAGTGGAGCGTGCGTTTCGGAAAGAGTTGCCCTCGCTGCATCGAAGGCCCTTGAGAAAAGTCCGGCATTGCAAAAGGCGCTCAAGGAAGAAAACATATCGGAAGCCACGTTCGGCAGCTTGGTGGCAGCAAAGTATGGAGCGGCGCTTTGCGCACCAGGTGAAGCTGTTGGAAGCATAGCAGCTCAATCGGTTGGTGAACCGTCGACTCAAATGACACTGAACACTTTTCATTTGGGTAAGTTTTTAACTTTGTTCAAAAAGAGGGAGCACTAGGTTTGATTTATTGGATTGGCTAACTCTCTTGAATCTATCAGCTGGTGCTGGTGCCAATGTTACTTTGGGTATTCCACGGCTTAGGGAGATTATCATGACCGCCTCTCGTGAGTTGAAGACGCCAACAATGTCAGTCCCACTTCTAGATGGCATGACGGAAAAGGAGGCTACAAAACTGACGAGGACATTTACAAAGTTAACTCTTAACGAGTTGATCGCTGGTCATCAGGGTGTTCGTATCCGAGAGACCCTCCTTCAGAGTGACAGTGGGATTTGGGAGAGGGCGTACTTTGTAACGTTAAAGTTTCACCCTGCTGAGCGCATCATGACAGCCTTTGGACTGACGCTACATGACATTGCTCGTGTTGTTGGCAAACAATTTGTTTCTGCTCTTTCAACTCAAATGAAACAGGAGCTTCGTCGTTCGGCGACAGACGGAGAAGGCGTTGTCACGGTTGAAGGAGGCCAAACGGCAGACTTCGACGATGAAACCCCTAGACGGCAACGGGGTGATAAAGATCGAGCTGATGATATGTTTGAGGATGATGATGATGATGAAATGGACGACGAAAGCGTTGTGAGCACGTCGCCAGAAGATGGCGCTAAATCAAATCGTGTACAAAGTGAATCGTATGGCACGAAGGAAGATGACGCTGAGGAAGATCCCAGCAGCTCGGTTGATGACGAGAATGGTGAAACTAGCGATGAAGAGGAGCATAGTCCTTCGAAGGGCAAAGCGATATCATTGACGGGCGCAGAATCGTCAATTATCGATAGCGACCTTGGTGTAAAGATCGACGAGGGTCAAAATTCAATCTCACTACAGCCGTTGCGAGTTGATCCTTCTGCTAGGCCACTTCTAATGGTTGGACTTGTCGAGAAAGCGGCTGCAAGGACACTTGTTCGATCGAAGAGAAACATTGATCAGGCGTTCATAAATGACGAAGATGGACGTGGGCGATGCTTGCAGACAGCTGGAATAAACTTTTCAGAAATATGGGAACTTGAGATGGTAAATCACGACAAGCTTTTGTCCAATGACATCTGGGCCATTCGGTGCTCGTATGGTGTGGAAGCAGCTCGAAACACTATTGTCGATCAGATTCGAGGAGTCTTTGGTGTATATGGTATCGAAGTCGACCCTCGCCATCTGAGTCTGATTGCTGACTATATGACATTCAGTGGTGGTTACACTGCGATGAATCGAACAGGGATGCGTGAGATGAGTTCCCCTTTCCTCCAGATGAGTTTCGAAACGACTGCTCAGTTTTTGACACAAGCAGCTCTCACCTTTTCAAGCGACAAATTGCAGAGTCCAAGTGCTAATATTGTTGTGGGACGACCGATTCGCCATGGTACTGGATCATTTTCTCTTCTTGCAAAGTAGGGATGGCCTCGTTAAAGTAACTACCGGTATTTTTACAGTTATTATTATTTGCTGTGTCGTTCACAGTTAATGTTTTTACTGGGAGGACTCCTTTGACCGTAGTTTGAATGATTCCCTCGACTACTTGTACAGGAAATTGGTAACGCCGCAACCGCCACTAAATTTTTGCCACAAATCCCACAACAAAAAATCGAACAAGGATCGTACCAGGTATACCGAAGAAGAAGAAAATACAGGACTCCAGCTTCAGTGGACAGTACCTTGTACTTGAGACGGATGAAATCTGCTTTTGGTCTTCGACGCGCGGTGGTAGTCAGTCTCGTGTTCTTGTTTCAGAGTAAATCGAACTTGGGAATCTTGTGTTTTTCTGTCATTCCAGCAACACTTGTAAGGGTTAAAGTAGTCGGTAACGCACATGGACTACACCGAATACATCGGAGATATGGAAACCGAGAGTCATACGATTACTACGATGACTACTATGATTCTCTTGATCAAGACCAGCGGGTAGAGAATAATAATGACGACTATTGGTACGACGAGAATCCAAGTCAAGGTCGTCAACAACAGCCGAGAGGTGGAATGTACAAAGTGTATTTCGATTCCAGTTCAACTGTGGATCCTAAAGAAACGCAATTGGACTGGGAGATAACATCGAATGGAGAGAACGAGGCTCTGGTGTTGCTTCCTCCAGAAGCTGTAGAACGACCGACTGCTGTGCTTCATTTTGTCGGAGGGACCTTCTTCGGCTCTTTACCAAAAGTGTGGTATGGATCACTGCTGGAGGGGATTGTCAGAAATACGCAGTGTGCGATAGTTGTCACGCCTATTCCAGTTACCTTGCTCAAGAGTCCCCTTCAACACGTTTCCCTGGGCCGCAAACTCAGATCCTCCTTTGAGTACGCTTGGACCTCTGTGCTCGAGGACGAATATGGCGACTTGAGTGACATTCCTGTGTGTGGTCTAGGCCATTCCCTCGGTGCGAGGTTGCTGGTAGTCATGACTACATTGTCGAAGAACAAAGGTGTGGGAGCTATTCCGTCGTTTAAGTCATTCATTCTCATCAGTTTCACTAATTTTGGTGCCGAGGCAGGGATACCAGGAGTCTCTGCACTTTTGAAGGAAACAAAGAAGCAAGAGCGCACCTCTCAAGTATCTCGAGAACGTGAAAGAAGACGGAATGCAAAGAAAATCCAGGAGAAAAGGTTGACTGGTGGCGCATTTGACGGAGAAGGTAATGACGATGACGATGAGGAATGGGGAGAACTTATCGAAGACTTGCAACAGCTGCTCAAGGAGCAAGCATCCCGAGTAAGGAACGCGTTGACGCCAGATTCTAGGGATCTTGAATTTTCCCCGTCGCCCGACCAGCTGTGGAAGGCCATCCGCGATGATGGACGCTATGCTGTCCCAAGAACATTGCTTGTGCAGTTTGACGATGATGTAATTGACCAGAGCTCAAAGCTAGCACGTGTGCTTCACGATACGAATTCGAGCGAGGTGCACTTTGCACGCCTCCGAGGCGCCCATTTGACCCCGGTGTCAGTTGATCGTGGAGGTAATGCTGGTTGGTTCGGCTTAACTTCTAGGACCTCAGTGGCTGTTTGGAAAGCAATCAAGGGTCGGGATGCCACTCGAGCACAAGACGAGGCAATGCGTGACTTGCGACAAAGCATTTGTCGATACATCTCAGACGCGGTCACAAAATAATCCTTTAATGATGTACAACTAGAAATCTTACCAGGTACGACTGTGTATCCAAACTTCCACACACAGAATTGATATAATAAACACGACTCAATCTAATTCGACGGTTTTAACGGCAAATCCCAGGTACATGTACCTGGTACAAGTACCGTTCATGGTCCGTGTAAAATACGTGGATCCAGTTTCTGGTTGGGTTCAACGTTCAACCTACTCACTCATCATTATCATCCCAATTTCAAGGTAGCAATACCTTTCGTATTACTATACAAGCATACCGGTACCTCGGGTGTTTCTAATAGGTAGTAGGAAGCCACAGTCTTCAGAACAAGTACTTTTCCTCTTCCCCGCAACTTTCAAAGTCACTCTACTTGTGTCTCGACGCCGAGAGAACAAGCCCAACATCTGACATTGAAGTGCACATACATCCATGATTGTCAACATGACTTTTTCTCGTTTTGTGTTGATTGTGTTGATTGCAATGCCAATGGCGATTGTTGCATTTGCCCCTGTCCCCGTTCCACTTTTACTTCAAGTCCCTGAGCTACAGAAAGGCAATGGCAAGCATTCTGCTTTGAATCAAGACTCTAGTGCATCCCATCAACATTCTACCGCCATTGAATTCGACGCGACTATCACTGCGACTCAAGTACCCCCTACAAAGCAATCACTGTCTTCAGAAAAAAATTCAATCATTCTTAATCAACAGTTATTTCTGGCGGTGTCGGTATTCACTGGTTCAGTCGTTTCTTTCGCCTTGAACAATTTTCACTCATTTGGTCCCATACCAGCAGCCAGCACTGTGGGGATGATCGCAACAACGCTCTTGCCAGAACGGTTTGCTCTTGCTACATTGTGTGGGGCTTTCTCTGGAATGGCACGACTCGCTGTCATTCCCGGACTCCGACCGGCACTTGTGCTCGGAACCTTGTGTGCATCCTTGTTTTCACTTTTCGATGAACAGAAATGGCTTGTAGGGATAGGTGGTCGCCTAGGCATCATTGCACAGATCGCATGCACTACGCAGTTTCTATTCTCAACAATCATTTTTCCACCGGTTCCTGGTGGGGCAAAATTGATTGGATCGTACCCGCCCTTCAGGATGTTATTGTCGGACCTCCTTCCCACCTGTCTTCATACAGTTATCGGAGCGCTTATGATGAGCGCCTGGATGGACACCATGAAAGGGTTGGCTCAAAAAACAAAGTCTCATCAAACAATCGCTTTCACTTTCAATCGATTGTCAACTTCTGTTGCCGCCGTTAGTGCAACTGGTTTAGTTGCCTCTTTCATTCCAGTCATATCTGCTGCTCCTGCCTTTTGTGGATCATTACTTGCGATGTCGTCGCCGTTACGAATTGAGACCTACGGAGGATTAGTGGGAGCTTCCTTAGTAGGGGGGCTATGCCAAATCGCCCTTTCAAGCGTTTTGCTGGGGGGATGGGGCGGCAAACTCGGAACAGCATCTTCACTAGGTGTATTATGGTACAGGGCTATAAGGAAAACATGGAAAGGCTTACACAAGGACCAACCGAAAGATTGAACGTTTCCCAATCAATCCATTACGAAACTCAAAGGTACAATTGAAGGTTTCTTACTGTCAATAGTCCAGAACACAGCTATTTCATGCGAGACTTGCTCGAAGTCAATATATTTTCATTCTTTACGGGCGCAGCAACCACTGGCCAATTTGCTTGCCTTGTTTGTTTCTGGTGGAAGGTCGATTGCAGGATTGCCCTCAAAAAATCCATCGGGTTTCAAAGTGAACCCAGTGACTTCGCAACTATAAACGGCAAGGTCATGGGTAAGATAATGTCCTTCGAGATACAAAGGTGTCACAGTATTCAAGTCACAACTCACGGCATAACGGGGAAATCCTCTGGGCGGGGGACATGGGTAACACCAAAAGCATGCCAGAGCACAATGTCCTCGCCTTTCACATTCCTGTTCGCTTTTGTCCAGTCAGGGAGTCCGTTGGTACCGCTTCCTTGGACTGTATACTCGCCGGCGGGAAACCTTTCTCGAGGATTGTAAGGCGTCACAAACAAGTGCTTTTGTGCGAAGGCACCTTTCTTGGCAACCGCACTACTTGGGTGGGTCAAAAGTGGAGGCTGAGACGGCCCCTGAGAAAAGGGATATAACTTGTATGCTATAGGCTTTCCAGTCTGACCGTTCATCATACCCTCAGCATTAGAAATCTTCCAAGCCCGTGCCTTGTTTGCGTCGTATACTCGTTGGGCTTGTTGCTCCGTTTCCAGCGCTGTCTCGGTCTGATGGATGGATGGATGGATGGACAGAGAGTACAAGAATTGGGGTTAGGATCGGAATAAAGGCTGCAACTAAGTCGAGATAGGAAAAGGGTCATGGGCCTGGCGACCAACATACCACGTTGAAGCAGTTGCCATAAGGATTATTGTCTCCAAGGGGCTCTGAGATAACGTCAACTTCAGTCACCGTATTCTTCTGCGAACCCACTGCCATGTCCAAACGAACGCAGAACATGTGCTGGTGGATTTGTGCATTCACCCCGGGGCTGACGATCACTCCATGAGATGGCTTGGCTTCACCGTCGGACAAAAGATTGGTGGACAGTTCACCGGACAACTTGATTTTGAAATCGATGCATCCATCCTGTCGAAGGTGCCAATAGAACAAGTACTCGCTACCGGTAGGATAATTACAGCACCATGATTAGGCCTTCGGTAACGTGAATATAATCGACAATTCCTTCAGATTGAGATACTTACTAATTGACAACAGTGGCGATAGAGCTGATAATCAACTCACGACTACGGCGAGATTCGTTGTGTCCATTCCGATAATCCACGTGTTTCCACAGGATTCCAGCATCTTCCTCGTGCATACAAACAACATTCTTGCGCTTGACTGGCTGGCCTTGTGAATCACTTAATGTAGCATCGAAATAATGAATGTGACCGAGGCAATCGCATCCGAGTGTGAGCTCATTTGCGCAGTACCCAAGTCCATAATCCCCAACATCAAACGCACCTGCCAGACATAGAACGAGTCAGGTACGATTTCCATTAGAGAAGTCTACTTGAGCCCGGCAACTTTTTGCACCTCGCCTGATACTTACATTTCCTTTGATAGGGTGGGTGCGGGTCGGCATAGGGAACGGCCATTTCAACTAATGATCCGCGGTACATGATTGGTCGCCCGTCGTATGAAACATCGTGAAGGACCAGTCCCTCACGGTAGTTGAAGCCGACCCTGAAAGACCACTTCTGCCAATCCACCTTGTTTCCATTCACAGTGAAGCTGGGACCGTCGGGTTGGACCACCTACAGCACATAAATGGGAAACGCATTGTGAGATCAAATAAAAAGTTGGTGGTTAAAAGAAGTATATTTTTGATTGATGGACTCACATCTAAGGCTGCCAGCCTCTCATCTCGCCATTTTGTCTGGAGATATGAGTTGGTAGAAATAAGGTTTCTATGATACTGGACTGATCTCTTGGGAATTTGGGGCGGCAACCGTCCCAAACCGATGATAGTAACCACCTCACGAGAAATCAGATCCACAACTGGCACTATATCTATCGGATGGGCATAATGGTTGTCTTCAAAGCCGTCACCATAGGCACGATGGTACAGAAATGTCTGAACAAGACGAGCTGGCACTCCTCCCCTTTCAGCATTTTTCACGAGCTCCAGTTCTGCTTCTGAGGCCAGGTGAATGGACCAAGGATCGCATGCCAACCGAGTCAGATCGGTGATGCCATATCTCTCAGCAACGATCGCAGCGATTTGCTTTGATGCGAGTACAATAGCTTCGGCTAATTCACAGTCCTCAGGAGTTAGCATAGGCTGGACCCCTTTCGGAAGTTCACTTGCTGATGTCACTTTTGCTGTTTCAAGATTGACTTCATATTCTGTGGCTACACCAGTGGTCGGGTTTATTGCCACAATTTCTGCATGTCGTGGTACCTTACTCCCTTTTAAATAATCAGTTTTGGGGGGCTCCTTTAGACTCACAGCAACAAAGCGGAGGTTTTTCACCGAGTTTTCAGGAGTCAACCCCAAGTATGCCCTCAGAACAGATGATGATTCCGCTATTTCTTGGGCTGACAGAGGATCCAAAGGGTGGACAGATGACAAGGTCGACATTCCTCGTAAACCAAACGGCTTTACAGGAATTGTTTCAAAATTGCCATTCACTGTCGGTAAAGATCCAAATGCGACTTCAATGTTTGTGGTCGCACGAGGCAAGATGACATGACAAATTCTCCCCCTTGCAGAAAGAACAGGTCTCGCGAGTATCATTTTGCAACGACTCTACGCTGGCACGATTTCTTTGTCAGCGAAGCAGTGACTGTGGAATGGCAATTCCAGTTCGGAACACACTCGTTGTTTTGTTTTGGATGGTTGACGAAAAGTTTAGTTGTTACTGTCAGCATACCAATCCCTGGGGATGTTCCAGTTTGCTGAAGTTCCGTCCCACGTGGAGGAACTTCCTTGCATAAATATAATTGTTCGCTACAGGAGGACGAATGCATAATGCATATACCAGGTACTACCGTACACGTACCTGGTACCATCGAACTTTTTCCATTTGTACGATCATGCAAATCGATAAGCTATGACCGGTATCCTGACAGAGGAATACAGCATGCTGCAAAAGAAGTTCTTAACGGCCTCACCCATTTCCTACGAAATGTGATAGATTGCTAGTGCATAGAGGAATAAACAAGCCACGGCTTCATCAAGAGCTAGCACAATCCTAGAGGAATTATGATTTGGCCTTTCCACTCTTCCTTGGTATCCTTGCTTGCGCTAAATCGGCACGTAATTCATGAACTCGGTGCTAGCTTTAACAGTAAAGTTGATAGAATCGCCTTCACCATTGAACAGCATAGAAAACCCATCAAAGGTCTAATTGTGCATTAATTTTGTCGGCCATTTCCAAGGCTTGCTTTGATGTTCCCAGAAAGAAGCCTTTGTGTACTTTGGAGTCTTTCTCCCAAAACTGCAGCATCGAATTTTCATTCTTGGCTGTTAATGCTTCGACGCCGTCATCTGTCACCAGCAGAGTGTGTTCGAATTGAGCAGAGCGCTTCCCGTCGACAGTCGTTGCCGTCCAATCGTCGGGCCAAGAGAGAACCTTCGCTGTTCCTTCGTTGATCATTGGCTCAATTGTAAAGGTGTGACCAGCAGCCATTTGACCGTTCGGCTCGTTATTTCTGTAATGGAGAATGTTGGGAGTTGTGTGAAAAACACTCCCGACTCCGTGACCACAAAAATTTCTGACGGTAGACAAACCTTCAGGGACGATATGATCTTCGATGATTCCTCCCAAGTCTTTGTAGTCCCTTCCAGGCTTGACATACTTGCACGCCTTGATCCAACAGTCATATGTTACTTGCAACAGCTTTTTGGCGTTTTCGTCAGGTTCACCAGCAACGAACATTTCACTGCAATCTCCGTGATATCCATCAAGGTATGCTGTAATATCGAGGTTAATGATATCTCCTTCGAGCAGTTTCCGATCGTCTGGTATTCCATGACAAATAACTTCGTTTACAGACGTACAGCACGATTTTGGAAAGCCATGGTAGTTCAATGGTGAAGGATATGCTCCGGCGGAGACAATGGCCTCGTGGACAGCCGCGTCTATTTCATCCGTAGATATTCCAACTTGAACCATTCTCCCTGCCATATCCAGAACTTCTCGTGCAAGCTTTCCTGCTGCTCGCATCTTCTCGATCTCCTCGGGCTTCTTCACCTCAATAATCCATGGAAGGAGAGGTGACGACTTACCTTTCTTTGGTATACCATCCAGAGCATAATCAGGGATTTCAATATTATCGGCAACAACAACCCGTTGTGGAGACTGCTTTCCCGGTCGAATGGAACCTGCGTATGGAAACGATGATGGCGTCTGCAAATCATTGAGTAGACTACCGAATCCCCTCGAGTTTGTCTTGGAAGATGATTTGCTTCCTTTTTTCTTATTCATGAACAACGCGGTACCTGAAAACTTTTTCTGCGGGGGGCAAAACGCGGCCCCCAAAAAAGAATTCATAGCAATGAAAAGTCCCAAAACTTCTAGCCTCCACATTTTGAATGGGTTGGTAGTAGTATCTGAAGACCTTTTGCGGATTCTAAAAGTGAACAGTAAACTAATACTCTACAGAGGTGGGCGTTGTCAAGCTCATCCCCTATAGGTACATACCAGGTACGAAGAAAACTCAAGACTGTCACCCAGTGCCAAGCATTTTCAACGACATGCTCGACCCCACGTCATCATTCATCATGGATCGATCTCGTGACTTCCACGTGGCGACAGCTTGGAAGAACTGGTACGTGGTTCATGTTTCGATTGACATCTTCCTTCACGATGGTGTGGAAGAGGAAAATAGCAAAATAGTACTTGCTGTTTACAGTTACTAACTGTGGCTGCAACTTCGCAAAGACAAGCTTGGGGGCCAATAGCATTTGTCTACCGGTAGGACCGTGTGAATCACATCAACGGATCTTGACTCATCAGGCATGCGTCGCCTTGCAACCATTCGACGGATTTGCAACCTTTTCCTTTTGCTTACGATCATCATCGCACCGTCAACTTGTGCGTTTTCTCCCAGAAACCATGGCGCCGTAAGACCTAAAGTTGACCTTGCGTTAAGGTCAACTACAGCATATACCTCTACTTTCGAAGACCAGTCACCAGAGATCCTTCTGTTTAATTCAAAATCAAGAGTCAAAGAGTCCCTTCGAACAGTAGAGCCAAGAAAAGCTTCCATGTATACATGCGGCCCAACAGTAAGTCCTTTGTCGACGACCGATAGGAAGGTTGGGAGGAATTCGTGTCATCTACATTAAGGATTCTCGCCTAGGATCATTCACCCCTTTTTTTGGCTGGACGTCAACAGGTTTATGACTTTGCCCACGTGGGAAACTTCCGAGCTTTTCTAACGTACGACTTGATCAAGAGGGTTCTTTTGTATTTTGGATATGACGTGGTGCACATTTGCAACTTGACAGATGTTGATGACAAAATCATCAACCGTGCCAATCAAGAAGGCATCAAAGTGATCACAGAACTTACGCGGAAATATGAAGAGTTCTTCTTCGCAGACTTAAAATCTTTGAACGTTCTACCTGCTGATAAGTATCCTCGGGCAACAGAGCACATAGAGGAGATGATGGATATGATTTTAGCATTGCAACAGAAAGGTCTAGCATATGAGACTGAAGATGGTTCATGGTATTTTGCAACTGATAAGAAAGACGGCTACGGGAAGCAACTAGTTGACCTTAACTGGGACGAGATGGAAACGTCTAATCGAGGAGAAGGGGAGATGAAGCAAAGCCCACAAGATTTTTGTTTATGGAAAGCATTCAAGCCAGGTATGGACCGGGAAGATTCCTCGTGGGAGTCTCCTAAGATTCGAAAGGGAAGACCAGGATGGCATCTAGAATGTTCGGCCATGGCAAGAAAATACCTCGGTGATACAATCGATATTCATGGTGGCGGTGTCGATCTCAAGTTTCCGCACCACGAAAATGAGATCGCACAATCTGAAGGTGTCACTGGCAAGACATTTTGTAATTGCTGGCTCCACAATGGTTTCGTAAATATCAATAATGAAAAGATGTCGAAATCTTTGGGAAACTTTATGACGTTACGAAGCGCTTGCCCGTCCCCGCAAAAAGTACGAGCATACCGGTATCTGGTGATCAGTTCACAATATCGCAACCCATTGAGCTTCGCTCCCGATGTGATTGCAGCCGCTGAGAAAACTGTTCAGCGGATCGACAAAGTCATGGACCAGATCAACGAATTACTACAAGAACACTCCATCTACATAGAAGCAGTTTCAACTGACAATCCACTTGCCACTAATGTCATCCCAAACGCGCTACGGAACTTTGAAGCAGCGTTATTGGATGATTTGAGCATGCCAAGGGCTGCTGCCTCACTCTTCAGTATCGTAAAGGGGGTCGAAAAGGAACTCAGAGCACACAAAAAAGAGTCGGAGGGTAGCATTGATCTGGTGAGCTTGAAACTTGCCCAGGACGCAATTCTTCAAATGGATAGAATATTTGGGATATTTTACAAGGTTCCCACGACAGATGAGGAGAAGTCGGCGACCAAAAGTGCGACAAGTGATGCCGTACCCGATTTGGTTCGTGAGCTGGTCGCAAGGCGAACTGAAGCCAAGCGGGTCCAAGATTGGGAACTAGCAGACACGCTGCGAGCGCAAATATCTGAGCTTGGATTCACTATAAAGGACGTCAAGGGAGGAGATCCAGTGGTTATAAAAGCGATATGAGCACGAGCTGGGATTTGTCACTTATTCATGAAGAAAATCAAAAGACAAGCGGCATGGAAACAGACATAATGTTGCTATTGTACCTGTCATTCCCTGAACTTGTCTCCACTCGCGATACTTCCTGGTACAGGCCTGTTTAGAATGTCTTTATATAAACTTTTTAACCAGTCCCGTCAACTCGTCGTGAGTCCCCCAATTCCTTCGTTTGTGTCGCTGCAAGAGTCTCTATCGGTGCTGCAAGTGCGTCCATGGCTATCTACCCATTTCTAAAGTATTCTTTGATTCGTAAAATTGTCGCTTGGAGGCTTTGATTATCTGGAATGCAAAGTGCATTTTTATCTACGGAAGCGGGAAGACTGATCATTCAAAAAAATTCGGTACTCGTACAGTAGTAGTCTCCGTGAGTCATTGGTCATGATGACGGGCGACGAAGAGCGACAATGCAGATGCTGTTGAAGGCAGGTACCAGGTACAAGTCCTTATCCGTGTGTGACTTGGAAAGCAAGAGGTGACTGCAAGTGCCAACGGCAAAACGTGAACGAGTCACAGATGTTACTTGTGGCATTAAACTATGTGGCCAGTTTGCCAGATGCAAGTCCCGCCGCCAATCTTGCACGAAGGACGTCCCCTAATTAAAAAAATAGCAAAAGGCAAAAAGTACCACGAATCATGCGACAAGAATGATTTCTGTGAGAAGGTGTTGTCCTCATATTTTCCAGTTACAGCAAACTTTCCTCACGCTGTCAAGTCTATTGGTTTGCCTATGAAAACAGTGGATGCTACGGTACGGAAGCCAAGTCATGTCTCCTCTTCAACAGTTCATGCACAATTTGCTCGAGCAGCACTGTGGTTGTGAGATCCATTTGGTGGTTGACAATGCCGCCTTGACCATGGAGCGAGGTTCTTCAAGTGCGCCTTTGTCCAATGGAAGTGGGCACTCCTGCAGTCGCTGGGAAACTCAAGAACCATCCCCTACACGCAACGTTGAGAAAGTTGCGAATGTACCCGGGATGGCCAGCCCTTCATTCCAACAACGGCCTTTGGCAGTGGGGAGCAAGAATTCGAGTCCAGCGTGTCCTATCCGCAAGCTGTCCCCACGAGTGCATCCGGATATGGAAATCCGCAGCGAAAAGATCAAGTCAACATTTCGGAATCCAACGGAGGTCAAAAAGCCGTTGAAAGGCGTGGACCGACTCGCCGTCAGCCGTCCACCACTGTCCCCTCGGAAAAAGGGCGTACAAGGCACGTCTTCTCAGAAGGGGAACAACAAAACAAGCGGCCGTGTCCCATCACTCCTGCCTCCGGTACGTGCACCTATGAAACCAGCAGCTACGCCTGAGGAGCCTCTCAATCTCGTTGATGGAGCGACATCATGGATCGACGAAGATGATTCCTTCGCTACAGAAATGCCCGCGGGACTCACTCGGGGACTTTCTCAAACACTTGGCACTGATCTCAAGGAACAGGCTCCAATTTGCCCGACACGGCGGCCTTCCACTCAATCGAGTGACCTACCGGTAGGAACAGGTCCAACCAAACACTCTGATCGCATGCAATATCTTCGTGTTGCAAGGGAGATCGTCGTCCTTCCTCCCACGCCTGAAATGATCTTTGTCCAACGCCGCCGATAAAGGAATCAAGGTGCATACTGGTACTGTACTTGTATTACGAAGGGAGCCGAACTGGTACCAGGAACCTGGTACTGTACATGTATAATAACGATAATAAAAACGAGACGAGGCAACAAATGAAATAAGAAACAAAAAATTTATCAACGTCGTGAACTTTCCCGTGAAGCCGTGTAGATTCCGAATCGGTCGAATCGGCTACGACCGTCAGTCGTCAGTCCCCAAGCGTATGGTAGTAGAGAAACAAGGTGAGTTGGTAGTATTTGTGGTGGACGAGGCATGCCCAGTTGCATCATCATTCACTGTGACACGGTGTACCGGTGCAGGTACTTGGTGTTTCATTAACAGTAAATCAACATGATCCGATCCTTTATTGGTCGCACTGGCGGTGCATTGAAATCTTGGTCTATTGCTCGCCGTTTGGAAATCAACGCTTGTTCACTGTTGTCAATATCGCAAAAGCCTCTCGTTCCTCCCTCAAAGATCAGTTCCCGCTGGATTAGAACTGCTGTTTCGAAGGTTGACGACACAGCTAGTCAATTCCTTCCACCAAATTTGACTTTCGACACTCGATCCTCATTTGCTCCCAAATTTGTGAAGCCCGTGCTGGTGACCCCATCGACTTTAAATGACAAAGATTCCAACAACGATTCCAAACCTAAAGGCAAAGATGATGACATCTTTGCTGATGATAACGCCGAGCGCTCGAGTGGGGATGGAGATGCAGATGCAGATGCAGATGACGAGGAAGACCTTGACGAACTCATGGCTATTGAAGACAAGCTGGAGACTCTGCGACCTGTAATACCCTTGCCTGATCGACTCAATGTCAGTGTTCATCATGGATTGGACGGTTCCGTAAGTGGTACTCTGTGGCTCGAATCGACTGTTTTCGGGGCGGATCCAATCCGAATCGACTTGATCAAGCAAGCTGTGGATTATATCCGAAACAAGATTCGAGGTAGGCGCAAGGCAAAGTCTAAAACAATATCAGAGGTGAGCGGAAGTGGCCGCAAAGTCCGACAACAAAAGGGATCAGGAAAGGCGCGTGCAGGCCACTCGAGACCGGCGCATTGGCGAGGTGGTGCTAAAGCTCACGGACCCAAGAATTCTGTCGATTATGGCGACGTCAAAATGAACAAGAAAACGAAGCGACTCGCCATGTCATCTGTTCTGTCGCAAAAACTGAAAGAGGGTAATTTGATCATCATCGACAACTTACTGCTCGAATCTCACAAAACTGCACCATGGGCATCCATGCTTGAGAATGTCTATGGGATTGGGCGGAACGGGTCTTCAGCTCTAATTGTCGACCATTACCTTGATCCAATAGACGAAAATACGACGGAAGAAACGACACACGCCTCTCACCATGGTGTGCCCATCAATCTATGGGTAGCATCAGCCAATGTGCCCAAAGTGAAGGTTGTGAAACAGTCATTCGCCAACGTGTATGACATTCTTAAGAAAGAGAAGCTTGTGCTTACACTGAGTGCTCTGGAAATATTGGAAAAACGTCTAAAAAGATAATGCAGCAATAGAGCCCCAAAGTTACGGAGTGCGGAACATCCCCAAAGCTATTGATCTGCAATCCTGTCGTTTCTGAGTAAACTTGACTGATTGTTCATTGACGCTAAGGGTACCATAAGGAATATTGTTACCAGTAGGTAGGTAGGCACTACGTGGAGCGTCAAGACTGTGATGCGGTGCAAATATATTGCTAGTTGCGAATCGAAGAATAGAGTTTTTAAATGTCCAATTCTGTAACGTTGGAGACGTTCGCCTGGTGCAGTTCTACTCGAGTTCGAAAAATTTTGAGGGTAGCTCCCTTGAGCAGCTTGATGACAGCCTTCTCTCTCTTTTCTAGATCAACCAATTCTTGGTGGATACTTTGTAGTTGCGACTCGGCTTCCTGTTGCTCCGACTCGCAGTCAATGAGCGCTCGCTTAGTCTCTGTCAAACGTTTAGTGGTGTCATCGAGCAAATTCGCTTGTTTTGAAACAAAATGTTTCCAGTGTGAAAGGTCAATGATTGTTTGTCCCCCATCTCCTTTCTCTCTCTCTTTGTCGTCAGTCGCTTGTGACTGATTGATTTGTTGGTGATCATCGTTTGGACCGAAGGCGGAATCATTGTCTTGTTGGCACAACTCCAGCTTCTCTTTCAACAACTGCAGTTCGTGCTGCAAGCGGAGTTTTCTCTCAAACAAGGATTGAGATGTATCCTTATGAGCAGGTAAATTGTGTGGTTTGCTTGTTGGACCTTGAGTTTGAGCTTGATTTTGCGCTTGACCAAGATCAGTAATGCGGGTTGCAAAAGGAAAGTAGACGCTTTCAGGTGGCCCTGTTTCGGATATGTTTTGAATGACAAGGTTTGCGGATAGTGCTGTGATTGGGGCGATTGCAACATCGGCGGGCCGCATCCTTTTTAAAGCACGTTCTCTCTTCTGCATTGCTCCATGGAGTTTCTCACGAGCTCTCTTCAGGGCCATCCTCACGCTTTCAGGGCCTGCGGACCCAGCAGAATTGCTTACGGGTAACTGTAAATTGGTGCATTCGTCGGAGGGGACATTGCAGGTTTCTCCATTGCTCTGTATCTCACTTTGTTCTTGTGAGCGGGCCATCTTTGCAGTTCTTTTACAGTTAGTGCTGTGGTTTGCTGTTTACATGAACATGGTACCCGCAAAGACTTTCACACTTGATTATTGTTATGGGCGACCCTTTTCCAAGGGCAAACCTGCGCTTTGGCTCGGTCCCGGTTCCGAAGACTGCGATTAGACTAATTCGAGCACAGGCGGTTAACCAACACCGGTAGTTGTAACATTACTACCTTGTACCGGTAGTGTGGATCAGAACCGCTCTAGGATGGCATGTACCAGGTATGTACCATGTGCACTCTACCAGGTACAGTTCTATTCTTCGTCATCCATGTCCCTCTATTTTTATCGTTATACCGGTAGTAGGTGCTCTCCAAACGCTGTTCAAGATGAAAGCAAAACACTGAAAAATGTTCGTACGAGGGAAGCTCCGATAAGGTACCTGGGTACCTGGTACACGTACAGTACTAGGTACCAGGCAGCGCCGTTGAAAAAAGTCTTCTTGCTGCTGCCTGCAATGCCATGGACGAGTTACCTGGTACCTGGTACCTGGTACCAGGTACGTCCCAAGTAGCAAGCTCACTGAACAAATCAGTTCATTGTTGCTGGTCCAAGAATCGGGCACGAGGAAATTTTCTTTTAGAACATTCCACACAGACAGAGCTGTCGCTCCATTCACAGTCAGTCACTGGTAAGTGGAAGGGAAATCTGATGGGAAAGGACACGGTATTTCCTCACTGAGAGGAACGATCGTCTCACTCCGCCGTGTCGTTGTCGCTATTTGTGTTGGTACAATACAGTACAGTTCGATAAGGTTGGATTAGGTCACAGTTAGGTTCGGTAAAGTTTATCTCAAAATGGCTAAAGGAAAAGAAGGCAATGCCAACGACAGTCGATTCTTCACGACGCAGAAGAAAGGCGAAATGCACGAGCTGCGAATGGAGCTTCACGCTACAGAGAAACAAGTCAAAGTCGATGCAGTCAAGAAGGTCATCGCCAGCATGACTGTTGGAAAGGATGTTTCCATGCTTTTCACAGACGTACTCAACTGCGTGCAGACAGGAAACATCGAGCTTAAGAAACTTGTGTACTTGTACCTCATCAACTATGCCAAAACCCAACCCGAGTTGACCTTGTTGGCGGTCAACACTTTCGTCAAGGACTCAAATGATGCGAATCCTCTCATCCGAGCCCTGGCAGTGCGCACCATGGGATGCATCCGGGTCGATCGTATCACCGAATACCTCTGCGAACCACTCAGCCGCGCTCTCCGGGATGAGGATCCTTACGTTCGAAAGACAGCAGCTGTTTGTGTTGCCAAACTGTACGATATTGCACCAGACCTTGTCGCCGAGCGAGGTTTTCTCGAAACATTGCATGATCTTATCAGCGACTCAAACCCATCGGTTGTGGCAAATGCTGTGGCGGCGCTCTCGGAAATAGCGGAGGCATCCGGCAAAGACGTCATGAAGATTTCAGCTGCCGTTCTACAGAAGTTGTTGGCTGCTCTCAATGAGTGCACTGAATGGGGGCAAGTATTTATTCTCGACTCACTTGCCAAGTACACGCCCGCAGATGGACGAGAAGCAGAAGGCATTATTGAACGCGTTACCCCGCGCTTGCAGCACGCAAATTCAGCTGTTGTCATGTCGGCAGTCAAGGTCATCCTCAGTTACATGGAATTAATGGGATCTTCGAATAGTGACGCAATCCGCGCGTTGACGAGAAAATTGGCTCCTCCTCTTGTTACACTTCTCAACAGCGAACCAGAAATACAATATGTTGCGCTCAGGAATATCAATCTCATAGTGCAGAAGAGACCCCATATTCTGGAAAATGAGATTAAGGTCTTCTTTTGCAAGTACAACGACCCTATCTATGTCAAAATGGAAAAACTCGAAATCATCATCAAACTTGTGTCGGAAAAGAATATTGATCAAGTCCTTCTGGAGCTCAAAGAGTATGCCACGGAAGTTGATGTGGACTTTGTCCGGAAATCGGTTTCTGCCATCGGGCGTTGTGCTGTCAAGTTGGAGAGAGCTGCCGAGAGATGCATCAGTGTTCTCCTGGAACTGATCCAGACAAAGGTCAATTACGTGGTACAAGAATCTGTCATTGTTATCAAGGATATCTTTCGCCGATATCCCAACCGATACGAGTCGATCATCGCCACATTATGTGATAACCTCGATACTTTGGACGAACCATTGGCGAAAGCTTCCATGATCTGGATCATTGGAGAATACGCCGAACGCATAGACAATGCAGACGAGCTTCTTGATACATTCTTGGAAACCTTTGAAGAGGAGGATGCTGCCGTTCAGCTGCAGCTTTTGACAGCCACTGTAAAATGCTTTCTCAAGAACCCAGAAGACACTCAAGACATGGTACAACGTGTTCTGGACTTGGCTACGGAAGAATCAGACAATCCTGACCTCCGCGACAGAGGGTTCATTTACTGGCGACTTCTCAGTACAGATCCGGAAGCTGCCAAGATGGTTGTCCTGGGAGATAAGCCAGTCATTGAAGATGACACATTCAGATTGGACCCTTCATTGTTGAATATTTTGATTGGACAAATTGCTACGTTGTCCAGTGTGTATCACAAACCCCCGGAAGCCTTCGTGGTACGAAGAGGTGCCGGCATTACCGGCGGTTTGGAGGACGACGATGATGATGAAGAGGATGATTACGAAGAAGGTGACGGCGATTTGCTTGATATTGGCGGTATGGGAATCAGCGATGGGGGTGCTGCAATGGTAAGTTTCCATTTCCAGTTGGCTGGACAGCGCCAAAATGGTTTGAGGTATGGTCTCACTGACAAATTCGCACCCTTTCTACTTTTATGTAGTACGAGCCTAAAGCACCCATGAACAAGGTTGTAGGACCAGAAAAATCGAATGGAATCGAGGTTTACGCAGGTTTCCGTCAGGTCAATGGAAGTATTCGCCTTGAGATGGAAATGAACAACATTTCTTCCCCTGCTGATATACAAGCACTTGCCATACAACTAAACAAGAATTCTTTTGGTCTTAGCCCTGCAAGTCAACAGATTATTTGCAATCCAGCGATCAAGGCTGGAAGCAGTGGGAAGGCCTCTGTCGAGATGGTCGTCACACCAACGATGCTGACGCCCTTGCCTAGTGGACAACCGGCACCGCCACAAGTGCAGGTGGCCATCAAGAATATGCAAACTGGTACTGTATTTTATTTCGCTGTGAACTTCAACCTGGAAGCACTTTTCTCTGCAGAAGGCACTATGGAAAGATCTGCTTTCATCGAAACCTGGAAGAGCATTGACGACCGCAACGAATTGTATGCAACTCTCGAACGCCTACCTCCAGAAAGCCTTGATATAGATTCTGTCATTAACAAGTTCAAGGCAAATAACGTGTTCTTCATCGCCCGTCGCCCCGTTCCAAATGCGGAAGGACAAGAAGTCGTGTATTTCTCAATGCGCACAGTGACAAACATGGAATTCTTGGCTGAGCTCACTTTCAAGAATGGTGTCAATGCTTGCAAGATCTGTTTGAAGACAGAAAGTGCTGCTTATGGAGCTCTGGCCAAACTTGCGTTGGAGTCGCTCTTGCGAAATTAGTGCTGATAATGGATATTGATCATGGTCTTTGATTATCGTGTAAAAACTGATAAACTTAGATCTGCTTTCAACAATTGTTTGGTTGTCCTGTCACGGGATTCTGAAATAATTTGCTATTAACAATCGCCCGGCACGAGTAATCTAACGATGATGGTCCATGCTGTGTCCGTGGTACTAGTAATAGGATTTTTTTTAGTGTACCTTGTACCAGGTATGATACCTGGTACCATGTATAGAGTGATTGCATCGTGACAATTGTCTGTCTGTCCACTCGCGACCCCTACCGTAGGAAGTCCACGAAATTGACGTCCCCCCGTCATATCCAGGTGCCAGGACTTATCACATCCCAAAACCTAAAACTGCATTCTTTCATCACCAAGATGGATGAAACTGATGGAGGGAAAAATCATATTCGCGGCCAACAAATTTTTCATTAGAATTTCTTTCTAACCAGAGCCAAACATCGGTTCTTGAAGTTTGATGCCTGATTCTCAAAGTCAAACGCCGGGAGACTCGTTCGCGGTCTCTGAACGAGCACGGTTGGAAACGCTGATGCTGAGAGCTGGTGATTTGGAACAACAACTCGCTAACCTCAAGAAATCGGACGAACAAACGGCAGCGACTTTGCGCAGTCACTTATGCGAAGTCCTTAGTGATATCATTATCTCGGACCCTGCATTATCATGGGAAAATGACTGCGCCGGAAAACTTTGGCGGAGTTGTTTTTACGCTCCCATTGTAGTTTGGAGAAAGAAACTTTCCCGCGAGAAGAAACGGCAAGGATCTGCTGTGAAGTCGCTTGAACAGAATTTCAAGAGATTTATAAGTGAAGCTCTCACCTTGTATGACTATCTGGTGGTCCAATATCAATCTAAGGTTTTGTCAAGTACCCGAGGGAGTCTGGCGGAGCATTCGCAATTGTCGGCGGTTTCCTCGGTCGAAATTGTAGACCCAGCAAACCCTGTCGAAGGCATTATTCCGGGCCTCTTTCGACTATTCATCCACATGGGTGACTTGCATCGGTATGCTGAGTCTTTCTCCAAGGCGGAATCCTATTACTTTTGTGCCTCGCGACTGGCTCCTGGTATGGGGAATCCGTACAACCAACTTGCTGTTGTTTCACAGCTGAAAGATCCAAACTTATCATGTGTTGCACTGTACTGGTATTGTCGATCACTTCTTGCTACACACGACTCCTTCGAAACTTCCAGCAGCAATCTTGAGCGCTTATTTGATATGAACCGGACATACTTGGAGGAGCATTCACGCACAGTTTCACCGCCAATTTTCTCACAGACTACCAAAAAAATGTCATCCGACATGCTTCGTGCAGAAAAAGCTGCTGCAACTAAAGCATGCTTATCACATTTTGTAGACTTTCACTATGACCTTTTCAAGGAATCTACAAGTGATCGCAATGCAGACACACTTCTTCAATCCAAAATGGACGGGGTAATCCGGTCGGTGGAATCATTATTGCCCGCGTCGGCGTTTGGCGATGCTCTACTAGTCAAAATGGTTTTGATCAACACGTTTAGCGTGGAGCGAGCAAAAGCCAGCCAAGCCACTGTCAAGCTTCAAGGCGCGACAGACTTTTTTTGGCGGTTTGGTCGGATTTTGGTTGAACGCCTAAACACTGGCCTTGCTACTGCTTTGGAAAAGGCTGGGAAGCAGCCCAACACCATTCGCGTCCTGCAACCTCTCTTGATTCATCTCGAATACATTCGACAGGATCCTAGTGCAATCCAAAGGAACTCGAACGATGATTTCTGGCGCCTTCTGACTCTTGCAGCCACTGCCATGCGACAAATATACAGCGTGTCAGAAATCTCTCAAGTGCAATCGGAATCGACAGAGTTGTCAATGCTCAAGGGATATAAACCTTTTGCTTCTCTCAACTCATCGTACTGTGGTGGAAGCCCGTTCATTGACTCTAATGACGCGGTATTCGTCCTTGATCTGCAACCAACTCAATCTCAACCTTCCTCGAACCAGAAAGATGAAAATTTTGCAAGAATTGTGCATTTCATCAACGTTTCTGGATTCCTAGCTCTACACAACGATGTCCCAACTCTACAAGGTGGTGCCTCTTCCTTCAATAATGACCAAGGAAGCGCTGCAGGGGAACACAATTGCAATGCCATTGAAGGCCCTTTTGATATTTTACCTCCTACTTATGTAGAAAACTATTCCGACGAAGGTGGTGATTTGGTGATTGAATTGCAACCAGATCAGCAGCCGAAGATGGAGCTGAGGTCAAACGAGTTGGCTGCCCCCATCGATTCGTCGGGTGTCCACAGCGATTTGCGGAATGATCATGAGCACTGCAATGTTGACGATTCATTTGTCATTCCAATACGACCGCCACCTGGCTTCGATGTTGCACCAGGATTTCGGCTTTCGGCAGTTGAGAAATCGATTGCCTATGATAGCTCGAATGAAGTTCCTGCAAACCCAGAGCATATCTCTCTCTCGCATTTCCATTCTTTGAGAGCGAGAACCGAAGATTACACAGACGTCTCAAGTTCGCTAGTTGACGACTCAAACGGTCAAAAACAAATCTTTCAATACGGAGAAATGTCAGGGGCACCTGACCTATCAGAATCTTTTCTAAATGCATCGATTCCTTTCTCGAATAATCCCTTTTATGATCGTGCATCCGAGGTTGCAAGCTTTCCACCTGAAGCTCAAACGTACACATTTTCATCATACGCTGACAACACGCCTTTGTCGAACCTAAGCTGGTTGGAGGGAATTTGGCAAGACCAAAACAAGAAAACGCAAAACCCCTTTGCCAATTTGTAGGGACGAGTTGATGTTTTCGATCGCGGCATTCAGCCTCGTGGTTGATTCACATTCACCATGCCTTCGAATTGTTGTGTTCATATTGCACACACTTATGGTACACCAGGCATCAATTAAATTCCTGAAAGTACACGATTACGTCAATAATACGGAGTTGCCTTTTATTCCAGTGGTCGACCTTCCAACCTGGTATTGGTCGAGAACCGTTCAATAAATGCCACCTTGTTGGCAGGAAAAGTAATTAATCATAGCTGACGAGAAAAGCTAAAAAAATGTTCACTAGGGATCACGCAATAGCCGGGTGAGCTTGATTCACATATCAAGTAGGAGACTTTCCAATATCGAGCCGTGAAAATGGAGGAATTGGCAGATGCGTCGACTCATCCTTCGAGGATCTCCCAACACATCGTCGAAGTGTGCTTTGTCTAGTATGACATCAAAATCATTAGTATCTAGAACTCCTTAAAGTGTTTGCCAGCATATGTGAGCGATCCATGCATCAACATGATCAAGGTATTCGTAAGCCTGAACGTGCATGGCACAGTCGTCCGAGGCAAAACGTGAACGATTCCTCTGCAGCAGTTTTATGTTTGAGTGATGCATGATCAAGGTATTCGTAAAGCCTGAACGTGAATGGCCATCCTTCATACAGTCTTCCGAGGCAAATGTGAGCGATCCGTCTGCAGCAGCAGCAGTATATCTTCATGAGCAACTTTGCTATCTACAGCGAAAGAGCTTGCCAAAAGTTTCTTCGACAGTGTCTTCATCAGAAAAAAAGAAGGAATCAAAGAGCAGAAGAGAGAACAGGTAAAAGCATCCAGATTCGTCCAAAGTGGAATAAGGGCTAGAAAGTATCAATGTAAAGTATCAATAAACACGGCTTTAAGGGCTAGAAAGTATCAATACCAAGTATGAATAAACACGACTTCAATTAAGGGCTAGAAAGCATCCCTAGCAAGTATCAGTAAACACGGCTTTCTTTGAAATTTCGGTTCTCCCTCGTCGATGAACTGTCGTTGCAGGGAAAATCCACAGTCCTCTGTTTTAAAATTTTTCACTGTTCCTTGGAAACAAAAAATGTGAAGTCATCGGCTAAGCTTTGTATATTCCATACAGGTTCGACGCTGACTTTTAAATTTTTGTCATCTTTCTCGAGCTGGCACTTGCATGTTATTATGACTAGTTTAGGTGCTATGGACGATAAAGTGGCATCGCTGTGTAGCAGTCCCTTATGATGACTGCAACATAAGAACTTCGTGGGAGCAAGGATGAGGTTATAGTTTTATGGATTGTACAGGAAATTTTAAGCGTTTCCTGTGTCAATCGTCATCAATAAACATAATGTAACATGGCCGATGGATGAAGACGAGAAGCTCACCTCCATATTGAAGAAATGATGAGATCTACAGGCATTTATGTTATTCACAGGATTTGGTGCATTCCTAGTGTCGCAGGCCGATTTTTTCGAACTAAATGATGAACGATGAGGTAACTCACCTCCTTGTGAGCAACCACAATGGAGATCGCAGAAAATCTCAGTCATGTTTGTCGATTGGAGCATCTGGAATTGCTGCGTGCCTCGATCCATCGCTTGAGTGCGATCAAAGACACTTCACACACTTTTGTTTATTCTGTTTTGATTTCCAATTCGACTGAAATGTTGTGTAGGAAATAAATCTCTCAGAAGGTCCAAACGATTCTAATTCAGTGAGAGCGAGAGAAAAGCATTCTTTACTTACTTCTTTTATGCGGTTCTACCGTAAATGTTATGTTGACAGAAGAGGAAATGAATTTCATCAAGCATAATTGCTTCTCATGTTGGTTGCTACCAGGAAATCAACTTGTATGAATCACTAGCATCAATCGAACTCATCAGCTACGTAAAGCAGTTTTGAGATCTTTGATTTGTTATGGTGAAAATATACAAATGGATTTTCAGACTTTACTGTGATTGGCTAGTCATTTCAAAACCTCCCTCTTAGTCAACCAAGGTAAGTGTTCCTTTGAAAACATCCCATTGAGGATCTCACCATATTATTCCCTTTTACAGGTAGTCAATTGAAGGGGGTACACTTAG
>SWEM01000329.1:0-34131 GCA_019593585.1 Nitzschia palea | reverse complement strand
TTGAACAGTCTTGGACGAGATCATCATCGTGATGGCTTTCTTCGAGTTAATAGCTGGCTTCGAGTTGTACTATTGCGTTTTTTTGTGTTGCTTGAAAAAGGTTGTAGTTGTTTTGGCGTTCCTTTCAAGAGGTATTGGCCTACCTCCTATCGACTCCACCAAGTGTACCTATCGTGCCAAAAACTTTGTTTGACAAGATCGCTAATAAATTTATACTGGTAGTAGTTATTGATAAGCAAATACTTGAAGCAACGACAAGTACTACTACCATTATTGCTACCGGTAGCCCTTGGGACTTTTTTTAATATATATTTTATTAGAGTTGTCGTTATAGCCATTCCACGTGCCTTGAAATTCTTCGTGCTTCTCAACTGTGACTGGTTCCACTCGTGCCTTTCTCTTCACCTTTTGCAGTAGTAGTTGTATAAACGAGAATTATTTGGAACTCATCACAGCCCCAATAAGTGAGTATGCCTTGTACCATTTCCATCACGAAAGAGCGACACTAGTCCATCAAAGAACTCGGTTTTGAAGAGAGTTTTGGGATTGTAACCGCTTGTACTACCATTTTTTGACGCTTCTCGAGCTGACAGTCGACATCATGATAGCCCCTTGTAATACCACAATAGCAGTAAAAATCATTACTTTTAGTAGTAAAGTGTAGAAAATGAAGACCATCTCGTCTTTGGACAAACAACTTTGTCGTCATGATGAGGTGTATTATAATTGGAGAAAGGAGACAAGATGTGTAGTGTTGTTCTTGAAATAAACGTTGTTTTGTCCCTGCCTTCTGGATGCAATTCATTTTGTAAATCGACCAAGATCATCTTTCTCTGTTTGCGCAACCCGAATATTGCATCGCGTCGTTAGTGGAAACGGTTAGTCTAAAGTCCTTGTCAGTTTTCCTCGCTTTAAATAATGTGGTTCACCACCATTTCCTCGAGCAATCAGCATGGTCTCATCGACATAGGAAAATTCCATTGGCCGCGCCCGCTGCCAATCTGATGGAATAGGAATGCTTTGGCCTGCCACTTGCAATCCTTTAAAGTGTTCAAGGAATGTTGTACCCGTTGGATCGCTGGTATCGGGTTGGATGGTCGTTGTCAATTGAATTGGCATTGGAACATTAAAGACTTTCACATTGACATGAATCGTAATGTCTCGATTATTCTCAATTTCAAGATGCAAATCTTGCAAGTCAAAGAGCGGTTGAATGGGTGAGTTACCCTCGAGAATATCCTTGACGACACCTGTTCCCATGTCGGCCTCGACGTCGAAACAAAAATCCCAACGACCATTCAATAAGGAATCTGTCGACGGCATGTGACCATTGCAATTTTCAATTTGCTCCAGTAATTGAAATGCACGTTGGATTTTATCAGGCTCTCCACGACAATCTCCCAATGCTTGTAATTCCTGTTTGAGTTGAGCCACTGGTTCATCCACGGCACATTCAAACAATTCCTTGGCAGGACGCTTACTGGCGGCCAAAACGATAGCCTCTCGTGAATCTAATCGACCCGATCCAGTTAGACCGAGTGCTGCATTGATGGCTGCCCGTGCTACTCGTTCTCGTGATAGTGGTGCTTGTAATGCCACGCCGAAGATACCCGGTAGTGCTTCACTGGCGGCTTGAAAGGGATATAAACCCAACACATCTTCAGCGACTTGACCAACGTTGGAAGGAATTCGAGGTGGAGATGTTGAAAATGTGTCCCCACCATGTATCAAGGAGGGTTGAATGATGATATGACGATCCGGAAAGTAGGTTGCAATGGATGCTTCCGCTTGGACTTTGCCTTTGGTGTAGGATTGCAAAAAGGGAATGGATTGACTAAATTTTCGAACTTTGGGATCATTGCCAATTGCTACAAATCGTTGAATCGAAGGTACACGACTAGCCCCCTCGGCAGCAAATCCATTGGCAGCATTGACAATTTCATCCTCCTTGTTGCCCATTAAACTCCCCACGGTCGTAATGACGGCCGTACAGCCTAGGGCTTGTGTCGCGACCCACTCGGCTGCGTTGGGTGCCGTCAAATCCAGACCATTCGTGGAACGACTAGCGACACTATAGGGAACTTGGAGTTGTTGCAATTGTCGGATAATTTCTTTCCCCAAAAAACCGCTGTCACCCAAAACAAGAATCTTGTGTGGAAGGGTCGAAGCCGTGTTGGGGGATGAAGTTGCTTTTGACGATAGCGACGAGGAGAACCCTGTGGCTCTCCCAGTAGCTACCATGAAACATAGCCACCAAATCTTGATAGATCGTTGGAAACACATTGTCGTTGTTTTTGTTGCAGCACCACAGTCTCTTGCTTTCTGGAGGTGTTGGATTTCTCTACCAAGACAAGTGTCGCCAGCAAAATGAAAAGGGAAGAAAAACCAAAACAAGGGAGTCAGTGAAAAAGTACAGATGTCTGATTCGATGCCATCACTTATGGATCCAATGAATTGAGGAAGTCCATTGGTGCATATCAGCTGCAATGCTGAATGACATCATTCACACGTTTCGAGACAAGGTACTGTATAACCCGTGATTACGAGGTACCTAGGTAGCTATCTGGACCGGTTCCCGTGGTCATTTGCCACTTGCCACCACTAAATAGGCAAATCGTGCGAATATGTTTATGGTGTGTGACAAAAGAATTTAGCTGCACACTTTAAGCTAAATTATTACAACTTTCACAGGACTAGTGGTACAAGTTGTCGGCAATGTGCTACAAACGTTGCCAAGATCAAGGTATTTAGAAGATCTGTGGAAGGGCGGGCGTGCATTGGTAGCAACAGGAACTTTCGTCCCTATCTATTTTCGTCGTTGCTCTCGGTGGGACGTGACACTGGATCCACGGGATCCACACATTCAGAAACCTTGTACAAAAAGCACGTGCATCTATACAAATACCGTGGTCATTTCTCCATTGCGCCTCGTTTCGGTAAACCAACCATGAGGATCCTTTTTGGTTTGTTGGCCTCCATCATTGTCACTGAGGCACAAGTTCAATATGGTGATCGCTGGAACTATGATACAACGATCCAACGAGCGGACGGATTCACTGACTTTGGGCCGTCAAACTGGGGAGATATTTCATGTGACGAAAGTTCCATAGGAGGATTGGAAGCCTGCATTGCTTACACTGACAAATGGCTTGAAGGTCAAGCATGGAGTATCCAGGATAACTACTGTAAATGGTGCCCCGAAAGTGATTCCGGAAGTTGCGGACGACACCATTCGTCGCCCATCAACTTGCAACGATTCTACGGCTTGGGATACTGGAATAAAACGGAGGAGAACAACGGCAACCCTGGTGCCAATGCCGATCCTAATGCACGCGAGTGCATTGATCAACACTGGATGAAATATGAGGTGAGAGGATACCAAGCTTGCGTTCATCGAACTCCTTTGTGTTACCGCCATCTCTCTGACCACATTTCCCAATAGGACGCTTGGTGCCCGCTGGATCAAATGATAGCCGCTGATTCTTTCACAATTGAACGTCATGCCTTACGAATCAATATGCCAATCACAATCGCTGGCGATGACACTGTTACACAGAACTGTCAGGTTCCTGGGAAAGGTAGTCGTTTTGGCCGCATCGACTTTTCCAAGGGATTTAGTCAATGGTGGTATTTGAGTCACATTGATATTCATGCTACATCGGAGCACGCGCAGGAAGGAAAGATTTATGATGCCGAATTGCATATGCATCACTTTTATTCCGCAAACGCCTCAGTAGCTGGTGTCAACAACGAAGTCGCATCGGTTACTATGTTCATGGAAGCCTATGACAATGTCCCACCATGGCGTTACTTGGACAAAATTCTGTGTCTTTGGCGAAGAAAGGAGAATGAAGTTCGACTTGCGTGTGGCTTGGCTCCTGTGACCGGTTCTTATCCCGGATGTTTCCCTTACAACCATGGCCGCAACTTGCGAGAAAATCCAAAGCCAACGGACAAGACACAATACTCTAATGTCATTGATTTGATCCTCGCGCATCAAAACCACGCTACAAACGCTGCCTTTGGAGTGGATACACCAGATGTCCCTCACCTGTTGATGGATAAAGCAAACTGGGGCCCACCAGAAATGGATGACGAACAGTGGGCCGACTTTATTGCTCGCCAGTCGGAAAAGCACAGAGCCGACGAGGAATTGTGGCAACGCTTGCATCAAGAATTCAACAACAACACTGACAAGGCTCACGAGGAATACCATTCACGCCACCGCAATTTGCTTGAAGGGGATGAACTCGAATGGTTCCTCTATTTTCCCATGTTGGGTGTTCGAACCGAATACTATTTCCGGTATTCTGGAAGTCAAACAATCCCGCCGTGCTATGGAATTTTTGACCCTGACTCACGCAGTGGAACAAACCACTGGCGTGTCATGAAGGATCCCATTCGAATCCATCCTCGACAACTTGAAGAACTCAAGCGCCTGATCCGTGAGCGCATTGCGCCACCCGATGATCCCGTCATGGCCTGTCAACCCGATACTGCGGCCAAGATCAGTGGCAACGATGTCAGCACCGCCCGGCCGCTGCAGTATGAGCACGAAGTTCACTTTACCGTGTTTTGTGAATGCAAGGATTGGGGATCCAAGTGGCCAGAAGATCGAGAATGGTGTAAAAATACAGATCCCTCGGTGAGATTTTATGACAAACCCTACAACTTTCGATCGGATGGGTTCTAGAACATGATATCCAGAACCGTCCATACAAGTGTCGTCATGCATGTTGTGCCAAGGGAACGACCTAACACTAAGTATACATCAACTGGGTGACCTTTATAGTTATTCATCTTATTCGCCTACTTGGAAGCAAAAGGCCTTCGCCAAACTAGTAACCGAGAAATGAGTAAGGAACAACGATAGTGCAAAGGAGGTACCACCATGGTATGTTCCCTAGGAACCTTGATAAACGATACTTTGTTCACTTTCAGGCAATCTGTAGGCTTATATTGCCCTGGATTGCATGACGAGCTTGACTCAACGACCATCGTCTTTCAGGATTTGAATCAGTAAGCTTCCCTGACACATCATGAAGCACGTCCCATTTTTCCTCTTGTTGTTGCGCGTGAAGTTTCGCTTTCGGAAATGCTTCCATACTTCTAGAAATTATTTTACCAACCGAAAACGCATCAGTCCTTGGGGAGCAAGGCATTTCATTCAAGATTTCTGGTGCCTGATACCCAAGAGTACCAGGAGCCCATGTTGCATCCGTAATGTCCTGAGCATGTTCAAAGTCAATAAGTCTGACAATTCCATCACTCCATCGTAGGTTGGCCGGCTTCAAGTCGCAATGTACCATCTTGGCCTTTTCGTGCAATGTCAACGCCGTTTCGATTAGTGAACAACAAAACTGCCAAAGTTGATCAAGAGTCTCAATTCTATCTTCGTGGATGAACTCCACTGCATGCACAAGGTATTCTATACCACAGCAACAACTCGACCGTGCAAGTTCTGAAAGTACTGGAGCTGCCACAGGGACACCTGCCTTGAATGCCCGATTATGATGCATCCATTCTGATTCAACAGATTCAATGTCCACTGCATCAGCCCTCCACACTTTGAGGAAGACATCTTGAGATGCTCCACCAAGGATTGATGACTTTGAACGACCCTTGAAATAGAATCGAGCAACGAGCTCGTGGTCGTCATCCGTATCATCGTCTCCAAAGGTTAAAAATCGTGTGAAGGGGTACACCAAGTCCAAGAACATACCTCCATATTGCGCTGATTCCTTGGCGCACTGCTCTTGCCTTGATTTGCTTTGAAGATCCTGTTCGCTGTTGCTATCACCATCACCGCTACCGGAAGTGCTGCCGGTCAGAGCATACATATCAAGATTCTTCAGTATGCCGAGGCGCTCCTCCACCTGTTCCTTATACTCCATTTCGACGTCGGACTTATCAAAAAAAGTCTTGAACCGGTTGAGCAGAACGGCAAAAGCAACAAATAGGTTTGTTCTTGCATCACACGGCGCGACCGAAATATAATTGCTTTTACTGTCGTCATCGTTCCAATTTCCACTGCCGCGTTTCTTTTCTTCTTCCGCGTCAAAGGGGTATATGGCATGATTGACCTCTGGGTTTCCTTTTTCATTCAATCTAGTCACGTATAGCGACGCGTACTGCCTCGTGATGATTATAAATGGCAACACGACTTTTTCGTAGTGCGCATTTTTCTCCTTGGCTGTGATGTCCAATTCATTTATGCTTCGTTTGATTGCGATTGCGGTTATGGCCGTCATGAGCACGCATTTGTCATTATCAATGAGATAATCGCGCGTATTGCATGGTTCGGCGGACTTGATCTCCAACATCCCAAACGCGTCCCAATCCTCCTTCAAAGTTACTGATGCATCGGGCTTGATGCGCAGTGTCATTTTGTCAAATGAAGCGTCATCCTCGTTTTCCTTGCGAGCAACGGACAGGGAAGAGAATACTTCCTGGTCTGCCTTGTACAATATGCCAGATGTACCTGATGCTGCCCTGAGAAGCAGAGAGAATGGGGTACAGATGCACTGTTGAAAAAACATATCACATTGGTCAGGTTCGTCGCTCATGTCGTACTGGTTGTTCAGTCCCCGCCAAGCATTCGTTACATGAGATTGTGCCAGTGAGGGTACCTTCAAAAGAAGTTTGTTGAGGAATTCCTTGTCTGAACTGTCAATCGTTGTCAGGGACCATTCATCGTTCATCAGAATTTTTGAGAGAACAAAAGGTTTTGTGGTATCTCTACGTTGGATCCAATGGTTGTTGGTTCTTTCCAGAAGACCAATGTTGCTTGAGGTATCTGTTTCAAGGCCAATTCGGAACGAGTCTTCGATGTAGAATATACCAGACTCTTCATCGTTTTCGTTGTTGACCAGAAAGACGGCTTGATTCTGAGCTTCTAGGCGCTTTTTTTCTTCAATGAGGGAATCTATTTGACCTTGGAGGATTCTTTCCGTATCATAAAGACCTTGAAAAAATTTCTGTTCCTCCGCAATGTATTTTACCAGTTCGTTTCTATGTTCTTCCGGAGGATACAGACTGAGCAACATGGAAATGTATACGCCTTTTGATAGCAAATCATTGCGTTGTTGAGGTTCATTCCATACACGAAGGATTTCTTCCCATGTTTCAATTAAGCTTTCTGTGTCGTGGATTTTGATTGGGATCTCGGCAAGCATCGTCTTGATGTTGGTGATTTTGTCATCGATATTGGGGATCAAACTCTCTACCGGTAATAGCTCATATTTGCCTTTTGTTCCCTCTAGTTCTTTTTTCCTGCCGGGTCCGCAGTGTCACGGTTGACAGCAAGTGATTCTTGGTCAAGGTTAGTTTCCATGCTCCTGGCTTGATGAGGAGTCTCACCCTTGGCCGGTCTCTTGGATCCGGATCCTATTTCTGCTCCAGATTTTCGTTTCTTGGTCATAATCTTCTTGTTGCTGGCCCACTATATGAGCGGCGATTTAGTCAAGGGGAGGATGAGATTTACTCAAGGTTGTCGGGAGTCGGGAGTTACAATGTTGTAAAACTTCCTGCCGCTTTCATACGGCAACCGACGCGAAACAGGACAACCTGGTACTACCGGTAGGTCAACTGCAGGAATCGTGCTGGTTGCTTCTCTTGTTGATGACGTCATTCACAGTCACGATTGTCCACGTACCTGGTACCGGGTAACGGTACAAAAAAAATAGTAGACTATGGTACAAGCGAAGATATAAACAGTAAAATTCACACGCCCTTCAACAAAACCCACAGTCAGCGCCCAAGCTCCCCACTACTTCTTGACTTCCATTGGACAAGGGCAATGACGTTTCTATACAGTGTTCATGCTGGTGGTAGTCCAAACAACAGCAACAACTAAATCATGCGACCATGATTGAAGTAGTAACACATACTATGTAGTATACTGTGAGTGATGCTACGTGCAATACAAAGCAACGATTTCAATCATCCCACGGCGAAGACAAGCTGTGCGAATATCTCTGCATGTGACGAACTGACCACCGGTGCTGTACATTTTCTTACAGCTAAATATCTCTCAACATCCAAGGGGACTGAAAAGCGAAACGAAATGGTTTCGGATAGCAACTGTGACACGATCACGGTATTTAAGACGAATTTGGTTGGCGGGCGTGCATGGGTTATCTATTTTTGTCGTTGTCCTCGGTGGGAGAGGGCATCCGTTCCACTCAAATTCTTGAAAAGGAGCGTAGGTGTCCATCAGCTTTGGTCCATTGTCATTTCTCATTACAATAACTGAAAGAAGCTCCTTGTGGGGAAACCAACCATGAGGATTCTTTTTGGCTTGTTTGCCTCCATCATTGCCGCAGAGGCAGCACTTCAATATGGCGATCGCTTTAACTATGATACAACGGTGAAACGATCCGACGGATTCACTGACTATGGACCACCCGATTGGGGAGTAATTTCATGTGACGAAAGTTCAGTAGCAGGATTGGAAGCCTGCATTGCTTACACTGATAAATGGATTGAAGGCCAAGGATGGAGCATCCAGGATAACTACTGTCAATGGTGTCCTGCCACCGATCCCGGAAGTTGCGGAGCACATCACGAGTCGCCCATCAATTTGTTACGAAACAGAGGCTTGGGATACTGGAACAAAACAGAGATTAATAATGGCAACCCTGGTGCCAATGCTGATCCCAATGCAGCAGAGTGCATCGATCAACACTGGATGAAATATGAGGTGAGACAATACCGCCGTTTGTTCAAGGAATTCCTTGTGTTTTCGCCATCTCTGACCTCTACTAATTCCATATAGGACGCTTGGTGCCCGCTGGATCAAATGATAGCATCTGATTCCTTCACAATTGAACGCTATTCCTTGCGAATCAATATGCCAATCACTGTCGCTGACGATGACACTGTTACACAGAATTGCCAAGTTCCTGGTTTAGGTAGTCGTTTTGGCCGTATTGACTTTTCGAGGGGATTTAGTCAATGGTGGTATTTGAGTCACATTGATATCCATGCTACATCGGAACACACCCAGGAAGAAAAGGTTTATGATGCCGAATTACAAATGTACCACTTTTATTCCGAAACGCCATCAGCATCTGGTGCTGCGAACGAACTCGGTACTGTTTCTATGTTCTTGCAATCCTACGACGATGCCCCACCATGGCGTTACTTGGACAAACTTATTTGCCTGTGGCGACGAAAAGAGAATGAAGATCGACTTGCTTGTGGCTTGGCCCCTATAACCGGTTCTTATCCCGGATGCTTCCCTTACAATCATGGCCGCAACTTGCGAGAAAATCCCAAGTCCACGGATAAGAAACAATATGCCAATGTCGTTGAATTGTTGCTGGCCCATCAAGAACACGCCATGAATGCCGCGCGTGGAGTGGAGACACCAGACGTCCCTCGTTTGCTAATGGGTCCAGAAAACTGGGCTCCGCGAGAGATGGATGACGAACAGTGGGCCGATTTTATTGCTCGCGAGTCGGAAAAGTTCAAGGCTGAAGAGGAATTGTGGCAAAAATTGCATCACGAATTCGACAACACCGAAAAGGCACATGAGGAATTCCATGCACGCCACCGCAATTTGATTGAAGGGGATGAACTCGATTGGTTCATGTACTTTCCCATGCTAGCTGTTCGCACCGAATACTATTTCCGATATCAGGGAACTCAAACAATCCCACCGTGCTATGGACACTTTTCTGATGGGAGTTCGCGTGATGGATCAAACAACTGGCGTGTCATGAAAGATCCCATTCGAATCCATCCTCGACAGCTCGACGAGATCAAACGCTTGGTCAGTCAGCGCATTGCGCCAAAGGATGATCCAGTCAATGCCTGCAAACCCGATAGCGCGGCCAAGATCAGTGGACAAAATGTCAGTACCGCCCGGCCGCTCCAGGACTTGAACAATGGTCACTTTATGGTATTTTGTGAATGCAAGGATTGGCCGTCCAGGTGGCCCGAGGATCGAGAGTGGTGCAAGAATAAAGATCCCTGGTCGCGATTTTATGACACACCCTACAACTTTCGATCCGATGGGTTTTAGAAGAGTATCTGGCTGGGGAACAAGTAAAAGTATAGAAGGCTGGAAATTTTCTGGCCGATGAAGAAAGAGGCTTTGATATAAAATATTTCAGACGCTTCATCGTTTCCGTTGTTTGATTTCTATGGGTAGGCGCTTTTTTCAATAGGCCCGAGATGCCGTTCAAACAATGATTTCTACTAACAGGACGAGTCATGCGAACATTATTTATGTGACGAAGAATTTGTTAGATTCTATCGACTAAATATATCGCACACGTCTAAGTGGCATCCGAGCGAAACGAAATGGTAGGCGGTATATCTATTGCCCGATCGGATAGCAACTGTGACACGATCACGGGTATTTAGAATTTCTTTGGTAGGAGAGCGCGCTTGTGTAAAAAAGGAATTCTCGTCCTTATCTATTTTTGTCGCTGTCGTCGGTGGGAGTCCACATAAATCCAGTGTACAAGGTAAAATCCAAAGGGTTCCAGGTACATGCACTACATGTCCTGGGTCATTTGGCAGCAAAACCAACCATGATGAGGATCCTTTTTGGTTTGTTTGCCTCCATCATTGTCGCTGAGGCAGAAGTTCAGTATGGCGATCGCTGGAATTATGATACAACGATCAAACGAGCCGACGGATTTACTGACTTTGGGCCGCCAGACTGGGTAGATATTTCATGTGACGAAAGTTCAGTTGCAGGATTGGAAGCCTGCCTTGCTTACACTGATAAATGGATTGAAGGTCAAGGATGGAGTATCCAGGATAACTACTGTCAATGGTGCCCCGCCACTGATCCCGGAAAATGCAGTCAGCACCATGAGTCGCCAATAAATTTGTTACGAAACCGAGGCTTGGGATACTGGAACAAAACTGAAGAGAACAACGGTAACCCTGGTGCCAATGCCGATCCCAATGCAAAAGAATGCATTGATAAACACTGGATGAAATATGAGGTGAGAAGATACCACGCTTTTGTTCATCGAACTCCTTTTTGTTACCGTCATCTCTCTGACCACCACACTTTGTGGAAAGGACGCGTGGTGCCCGCTGGATCAAATGATAGCCGCTGATTCCTTCAGAATTGAACGGCATGCATTGCGAATTAACATGCCAATCACTGTTGCTGACGATGACACTGCAACACAGAACTGTCAGGTTCCTGGGAAAGGTATGCGTTTTGGTCGCATCGACTTTTCCAAGGGATTTAGTCAGTGGTGGTATTTGAGTCACATTGATATCCATGCTACATCGGAACACACGCAGGAAGAAAGGGTTTATGATGCAGAATTGCAAATGCACCACTTTTATTCCACAAACGCCACAGTAGCTGGTGTTGCGAACGAAGTCGCAACGGTTACCATGTTCTTGCAAACCTACGACAATGCCCCCCCATGGCGTTACTTGGACAAAATTTTGTGTCTCTGGCGACGAAAAGAGAATGAAGTTCGACTTGCGTGTGGCTTGGCCCCTGTGACTGGTTCTTATCCCGGATGTTTCCCTTACAATCATGGCCGCAACTTGCGAGAAAATCCCAAGTCCACGGACAAGACACAGTACTCCAATGTCATTGACTTGATGATGGCCCATCAAAAACACGCCACCAAGGCCGCCCGTGGAGTGGAGACACAAGGCGTCCCTCCTCTGGTGATGGATAAAGCAAATTGGGCCCCACCAGAAATGGATGAGGAACAGTATGCTGACTTTATTGCTCGCGAGTCCGAAAAGTTCAAAGCCGACGAGGAATTGTGGCAACGCTTGCATCACGAATTCAACAACAACACTGACAAGGTTCACGAAGAATACCATGCACGCCACCGCAATTTGATTGAAGGGGATGAACTCGAATGGTTCCTCTACTTTCCCATGTTAGGTGTTCGCACCGAATATTACTTCCGATATTCGGGAAGTCAAACAATCCCACCATGCTATGGACACTTTGATTCCAGTTCGCGTACCGGAACCAACCACTGGCGTGTTATGAAAGATCCCATTAGAATCCATCATCGACAACTCGAAGAAATCAAGCGCTTGATCCGTGAGCGCATTGCGCCCTCGGATGATCCCGTCATGGCTTGTCAACCCGATACTGCGGCCAAAATCAGTGGCCAAAATGTCAGTACCGCCCGGCCGCTGCAGGACTTGAACGAAGATCATTACATGGTATTTTGTGAATGCAAGGATTGGCCATCCAAGTGGCCAGAGGATCGGGAATGGTGTAAAACTCAAGATCCCTGGGCGCGATTTTATGACACACCGTACAACTTTAGATCCGATGGGTTTTAGAACAGTGGAAGTATCCAGGAAACAAGTAAAAGTTTAGAAAGCTCGGAATCGTTTGTTGTGAGTTTTTTGTAGCTTGGCACTTACTAGCGATGCTCTCGTGGCGTGCTGCGATCTTACTTGATACCGTCAAGGCGACCACATAAAAAAGATTTGATAGTGGGACAGGACCGTAATTGCATTAGACCTACATCTGTTTGAAGAGGTGACTGCCGCACCAAGCCCGAGCAAAGCAAGGCGAGTTCTTGGTACGTTGATTTCCATGAAATGGTCTTGGACACTGAATCGATCGTATCGTTGATCATCAATGAAAATCCAAAGGTGCAACGCGGCCGCAGGTTTCACATGAATTTTCGGGATCCAATGACCCAAGGTGTACCACTTCCTTGTGTGTGTTTTTCGATTGAGGGTTGACGTCATCGGGCAAATGCGACTCGCGAAAGTAAATGTGGTTGCGTGCCCTAAATAGAAAATCGGTCGCGGTTTTCCTTCCACGAGGTGTTCACATGCGTAATAACTAGTCGAGAAATTCTAGTACGAAGTACGACTTACCAAGGCACATTGACAGTGAATGGAGGCCACAAACGTTAACATTTCCGCTCCATCTAGATATGTATATACCGGTAGTGTCTTTCCTGTCGGAATGAGAAATGATAGAATAATTGTATCCCACCAAATTGTCATTAAAAACCCTCGTGTACCTGGGTTGGCACGACAACCGAAAAACATGATACCGATTCCTGCTTCTTCTTCCTCTTATTATTATTATTCTGCTTATCATTCGAAGAACCATCATGATGATGAGAATGATTCATCGTTTCCTTGTGACATCCCTGTTCTTGACAGTCACTAGTACCACGAATGCACAACAAATTCAGTATGGGGATCGTTGGAACTATCATACAACGATCCAACGAGGGGATGGATTCACCGATTATGGACCCTCCGATTGGCAACGTATCTCGTGTGATGAAAGTTCACGACATGGTTTGGACGAATGCATTGCTTATACCGACAAGTGGCATACCGGTCAAGGATGGAAGATTCGTGACAATTATTGTCAGTGGTGCCCAGACGAAGCAGAAGGTGGTCAAAAAAATTGTGGACGACATCACATGTCCCCCATTAATTTGTTGCGCAACAAGGGTTTGGGATACTGGGGCAAAACCGAAGAAAATAATGGTGACCCCGGTGCCAATGCCGATTCCAATGCTCGTGAATGCATTGATGTCCACTGGATGAAATATGAGGTACGCGCAGACAAGTCCATGTATGATGATGATGATGATGAAGCAGTGAGGCAGCATCCCATCACACACGAAAGCTTGCCATGTTTTGGTTGTTGTTGTTGTTGTTGTTGTTGTTGTTTCTAACAGAATATGGTGATTGCTTGTTACTTGTACTCGGGAATAGGATTCATTTTGTCCACTGGATCAAATGATCATTGCCGATTCCTTTGTGATTGAACGTCATGGGTTGCGCATCAACATGCCCATTACCGTGAACGATGATGATGATGGCACAACGACGGCCAAGATGAATTGTCAAATTCCGGGCCGAGGAAGTCGCTTTGGACGCATTGATTTTTCCAAGGGATTTAGTCAATGGTGGTATCTGAGTCATATTGATATCCATACTCCCTCGGAACATACGCAAGAAGGCAAGCGGTACGATGCCGAATTGCAATTGCATCATTTTTATCCGTTTCGGAAAGCGTGGCGGGAGTGGCCAATGAAGTTGCCACGGTGAGCATGTTTTTGCAAGCCTACGACAATGCTCCTCCCTATCGGTATTTGGACAAGGTACTGTGTCTCTGGCGACGGAAGGAACATGAAACTCGCCTGGCGTGTGGATTGGATCCCGTGACAGTGTCGTATCCAGGATGTTTTCCCCATCATCATCATCATCAAGGACGCAAGTTGAGAAAAAGTTTGAAAACAAGCACGACATTAGCAACCACTACCACCAAGAAGAAGAAGCAATATTCCAATGTGATTGACTTGATCTTGGCTCATCACGAGCACGAAATGGATCTGGCGGCGATGGCTGCGGGAATCACGAATACAAGCCATCCGCATCATGCCCCTCCTCGTTTATACATGGATCCCGAAAATTGGGCTCCTCCCGAAAGGAATGATGAGCAATGGGCCGAATTTATTGCTCACGAATCGTCCCAATTCCAAGCCGATGAGGAATTGTGGCAACGCTTGCATGAAGAATTTGGCACCAATCATAGTAATAGCACGGATCATCATCATCATCATCAGGCTCATGAAGAATATCATAATCGTCGTCGTCGCCGTCGCCAATTAGTGGGTGGAAGTGAATTGGCATGGTTCAATTATTGGCCCATGTTGGGGGTACGGACCGAATATTATTATCGATATTCGGGAAGTCAAACCATTCCACCTTGCTATGGAAGCTTTGATCCCAATTCTCGGAGTGGAACCAATCATTGGCGAGTCATGAAGGATCCCATTCGGATCCATCCCCGACAATTGCAAGAACTGCAACGATTGATCCGAGACCGCATTGCCCCACCGGAGGATCCAGTCACGGCCTGTCAACCCGATACGGCGGCCAAGATTGATGCCAGTACGGGTGAGGTCAATACGGCCCGACCGCTCCAGTACGAAGACGAAGTGCATTATACCGTCTTTTGTGAATGCAAGGATTGGCCATCCAAGTGGCCCGAAGATCGAGCCTGGTGTCGCATCGAAGATCCCCAACAACGATTCTATGACACACCCTATAACTTTCGATCGAATGGATTTTGATATGGTATTGAAGGCGCTGTCAAACTTTTGTAACATGTAACATCATCATAAGGACTATAGGTATATTGAAAATTTCATAGAACATGGTCATGGGTATTTACGGTACAAGTTGTGGATCTGAGGTACTCGTACTTGGTACTACGTACCATAGATACCACCGACCGGGCACATATCCAAATGGCTGGATGTGACCATTTCAACTGACAACGTGATGAGAAACCAAACGAGCAACATGCTTGGTACTCGTTCATTCACACATGCGATAATGAAATGATTCGAAAACAATCGTTGAGACGCCGGGTACAAGGCGAGACATGGATTCTTCTCACACACAACTCGAACGAAACATGGGTTTTCCTCGTGTGAGTGAGTGACCCTATATGCCACCCCGTGTGTGTGTGTTCTGCTCGGTCACGTTGTTGTGTGATGGAAAACGATGGCTCCAATGTTCCACTCTTTTGCTTGGGACTGACTCGAGAGGATTCCCACTTTTTTGTGTGGATACCCTTGCTAGACTGGGCTGGACTTTTATCTCATAACTTTTGGATCTACTAAACAATGACGAGATTGCTTCCATTGCAGCGTCCTTGGAGGAGCTTGGCGACAGCGGCGACGATACTCGTCGTACTCCAGGCCCCGACTGCCATGGGGATTACTACTACGACTACTACTACTTCTACTGCTATGAAATATGGCGATCGTTGGAATTATGACCAGACTAGGCAACGTTCCGATGGATTTATCGATTTTGGTCCGGAACAATGGGGAATGATTGGCTGTGATGAAACGAGTCCCGAAGGATTGGATGAGTGTTTGGCGTATCGTGACAAGTGGCATACGGGACAAGGGTGGCAATTGGAACGCAATTATTGTATTTGGTGTCCCGCTGCCATGACAACAACGACAGGAGCAGCTCTTCCCAATGATGATCCTGAATGTGACCGTCATCACATGTCCCCCATTAATTTGGAACGGGTGCGAGGTTTGGGATATTGGAACAAGACTGAAGAGAATGATGGTAAGCCCGGACCCGGTGCCGATCCCGAAGCCAGGGAATGTATTGATCAACATTGGATGAAGGTGAGTGGTTGTGTTTGTGTGTGTGCATGTGTGTTTCGAGAGAATTTTCTTGTGGGAGTTTCCGGGACATTTTCTAATCCTCTTGTTGGTGTTGTTGTTGTTGTTGTTTTTGAAACTACCGGTCCTAGTATGAAGATAGTTCTTGCGATTTAAAGCAACTCGTTGCGGCCAATGCCTTTACTATTGAACGTCATTCCTTGAGAATCACTCAACCTATTACCGTAGTGGACCAAAAGACGCATGAACTACAAATTGATTGCGAATTTCCCAATGGTCGTGGGCGAAAATTTGGACGCATTGATTTTTCCCGAGGCTTTAGTGAATGGTAAGTGCATATGAACTGGAAGAAGTATAGTATCGTTTTGCCAAGGTTGCACAACTTCAACCTCACTCATAGTGTCATGATCATTCCAATAGGTGGTTTCTGAGTCATATTGATATTCATACTCCCTCCGAACATACCCAAGAAGGCAAGCGATATGATGCGGAATTGCAAATGCATCACTTTTATTCCGTCAGGATGGAAACCAATGAGGTTTCTACCGTAGCGATTTTTCTACAAGCCTACGACACGGTGCAACCCTTTCGCTTTTTGGACAAGCTTATTTGTCAATGGCGTCATTATGAACAAGCGACTCGCTCTGCCTGCCAATTGCCACCCATTACCGACCCTTATCCAGGATGTTTTCCCATTCCCCGTCGGGTTCTCAAGAGAAGAGAAAGGGAACAATCCAACAACAACAACAACAACCAGACCAAGGCGAAATCACCCTATCCAACGATTTTGGATTGGATCTTGGCCAAAGATCATCACGAACAGGAACTTGAAGTGAATCCAAGTGCCACTACCACAAAATTTCCAACCCTCGTCATGGACGATGTCAATTTTGAAGATGCGGAAAGGGATGACGACGACTGGAGTGAATTTATTGCTCAAGAATCGGCCAGGTTCCAATCAGAAGAACGACTGTGGAAAAAACTCCGCCACGAGTTTAACGACACGGTCCAAGCTCATGAAGCCTTTCATCATCATTATCATCAACGTCGTGATTTGCTGGCGGGGAATGATTTGGATTGGTTCAACTACTTTGCCATGCTGGCTGTACGAACCGAGTATTATTTTCGATACGTGGGAAGTCAAACCATTCCACCCTGCTATGGCAATGTAGAAAAGAATTCCAAGCGAGGAAATAACCATTGGCGCGTCTTGAAAGACCCGATTCGGGTCCATCCCCGTCAAATTCAAGAAATGAAGCGCTTGATTCGAGATCGCATTGCTCCGAAAGACGATCCCGTCATGGCCTGTCAACCCGATACGGCCGCCAAGGTTCGATCGAATGGCAAGATGGTGGTGGATACTGCTCGACCCTTGCAATCTACCAATCCCGCCCACTATGATGTCTTTTGTGAATGCAAGGATTGGCCCTCTAAATGGCCCGAGGACCGAGAATGGTGTGGCAACAAGAACATTACGGATCGTTTCTACCACCAACCCTACAACTTTCAGGCTTTGGAATTCTAAGTATCATCATCTGTGAGATACGTAATCGATTGTGTGGAATGGCACGACAAATTCCTAGTAGTAACACAAAATAAATCACATAATATATGTACATAGACTGTCAGCATGCATTCAATACATATATGTAAAACAAGTGCTATTAGGGAATCTAGGTAGTAGCACAGTCGTAGCCGCTCCCTGGTCATTACCATGGAGAAACGCTGCGCGCCTATCGAGTTGGGTTCATTATTGAGAACATCTTGTACTCTCTCCAAACGAAAGGGGCTCCTACACGAACGGAACCACCATCATATTATATTGCCCAGCAACAAATGGCAAGTTTGGAGGATCAACAAGAGAGTGGCCAAAACCTCCAAAATCCAAATATGGAGAATGTTTGGTAGGTGATGCACGTAGAATATTTGGGTGATGATGATGATGAGCATAGACTTGCAACGTCATTTTAATAATTGGTCGGATGACCGCAACTGAAAATGTCACGGATGGAGTCGACAATGCGGGTAGCAGGATCTTGATCACTTCGGCGGCGAGCACCTTTTTTTCCTTTTTAGTGCTTGGTTTTGGTTCTTCGGCACCCAAAAGTTCTTGACCCAAGGCGGAAACAGTATTGAACAGATTTATCAAAGTTGTTGGTGGTGTTGGATTTTTTCTTTTTGTGAAGTTTTTTCTTCAAGTCTGGTTTTTGTTGTTGCCCACTTTTGCGAGAATGATAGGAATCGGTCATGCTCGTCAGGCTTGTGGCTCCCGTTGACACTTGAGCCACATCGGGAACCTCGTCTTGGACGTCTTCTTCTTCGTCAACTTCATCATCACTACTATCATCGTCACTGCTATCGTCATCGTCATCAGAGATGCTCGTTCCTTTCATCGAGCAACGTTGCATCTCATTGATAATGGCCATGAACGATTTCGGCTTGTGCAGACGTCTTCCACGGCTTTTACGACGAGAATGGTCGTCGTCATCGCTGTCGCTGTCTGTTTCGTCGCCTTTGTCATTTTCTTCAGGACCATTGTCCTCAACTTCATCATCATCGTCCTCATCATCGTCAAGTAAGGATAGGTCACGAGTCTCCTCATCATCCGACGATGATTGGGTACCATCCGAGTCGTACGTATCAAAAGGGATACCATCATCATCTTCTTCTGGATGGGGTGGCAAGAGCTGGTGTGAAAGGGGTGGTCCATGAATTACAGGTCCCAACACGGAGGGATCAAGTCCTTCCGTCGCAATAGTACTGTTGCCTAGGGTGTTTTGATCGTCACCCGCATCAAAGAAATTCCCGTCTTCGCCTTGATTGGATTGCCCCACCAATTGACCTTCATCATCATAATAGTATCCTTCCGCGCCAAAGGATTCTTGGTAGAGGTCGTATTCCTCATCTTGATAATAATATTGGGGTTCATTCTCGTCGGAAAAGGTTGTTTGTATGCGGGCACGGGGATACGAAGCAGGCTCCGAAATGTAATTCATGCCCTCCAAATTCGTATTCAGTGTTCGCGAACACGTGGAGCCATCCTCCTCCCATTCGGCTTCAATTCCTTCGGGATGGTATGGATGATCTACCCGTACATGCCTCGCGGCGGCAAGCGACTCGGAATGCTCATCACCATAGTTGGCATCCCGCACCGTGGCGGTATAGTCCAAGGTTCCCGCATCATCGTCTTCAAGTGTTGCATTGTGGTGGAACTCGGTGTAGGAGCCTTCGTGAGGATAGTCGTCGTATTCGTTGTAGTCGCCATCATGGGTTCGGTCGGCAAACATGAATTCGCTGTTCTCCACCTCGGATTGATCCTTGGAATCCACAAAATGAATATTGTCTTGACCTGCCCCAGAAGAAAAGGTTTCAGCTAACGTGGCCGTTGTTGGTTTGGCAGTGAGTGAATGTGTCGAATATTCGGTTCCCTCTGGTCGCTCGTCGGGATAACCGTAGCTTTCGTCTTCATTCGACAAATTTTGCTGATGTTGATGGTGGCTACGATCATGATTCGTGATACTTTCATCACAAATGTTATCCTCCTGATAGGAAATATTACTTTCCGCTTCATACTTGCTCAATATTTCCTCTTGGTCTTCCTGGCCGCCCATTCTCTTGTGCTTGCTGCCTTTGGACAGGAATCCAAACAAGGTATTCCTTCTGCGTGGTGCCGGCATGGTGAAGAGGCAACCAAATAAACACAGGAGAAGGAGAGAGAATAAGAATGTGCAGCTAGTGTAACAGTACGATCACTGCTGCTTGTTCGTCAAGAACGAATGAGGCAGGTGGTAAATGGATGACAATTGGATGTTTCTCGTTGAAACAAGGTTCTTCCTCTCGCCAAGAGTCGCAAAATGTGGCGATCGGCAAAACCACGCCGACCGGGGCGCGCTAGCGAAAAAAATTGTATGTTGTTGATCAGTTCGAAGAAAAAAGGGACGAATTTAAGCATTTTTTATTTATAAGAAGGTATATAATAATCATTCGCCGGGCGAGCCTCCATGTGCATGGAGGTTTGTTAATCGCGAGTCGCATGGTTCTGATCACCCATTCGTCACAACGCTTCCTGCTTATTAGTCCCATGACTCCATGTAGATTGGATAGCGTTACCTGTTTGTTAGGGCCGAGCCTGTAATGCATGCAAAGTGAGCTAACCATACACAAAATAAGCATAGAAGTATAATATGATTATTATCAGTGGTGCAATAGTATGATTTCTTTGTCGTGGCTAGTCGCAGGTTTTATGGAATGGCATCATAGTCCTTTCTTGGAACGACGCTACAATCATACGTTTCACAAACACTCTTAGTAAACACGTTCCAATGATTCGTTTGCGATGGGACCAGGACAGCGAATGGGAAAAGAAATGCTGGACGACGGTTCCCTCTTCATAGGCAAATTCGTTCTTGTCGTCCAGCCAGTGAATAATGTCGGGATTTTGACGTTGCAATACCGCTTGTAAATATCGTTCATCTCCCCAATAGGTCCCTTTGGTCACAGCCTTTCTCGCTTCTTCAAACCATTGCAAGGCAACAAGTGTACACTGTGGATGATGCAAATTCCACAAGGTAACTCCGGCATGAATTTGAAATCGTTCCGGCAATGTTCGACTATCCCCTTGTCGCATTGGTTGGGCTGCAAGTAACAAATCAGGCAATGTCGACGATGACGACGACGATATTGGAAGCAAAGTACGGATATCGACTTCCATATTGACCAAGAGGGCATCGGCTTCCAATAGTAAGAGTTGATCGTATTGATCCCGACGATCAATGGCGGAAAAGAGGAGTCGGATTTTGTTGAGTGTACTGAACCAGGTGGGTCCGGTACATCCATCGGGTGCCAGGGCAGTTCCTTGCACGACTACCACAGTAGCATTATGAGTATGGGCATAGACCTTGGCCAGATGGGCCGAGAGTGCCAACATTTCGGCATATCGGTCATAGCCACTGGTGAGTCCTATTAATAATTGTGGTTGCTTTTTCTTCTTGGACTTGTTGGTGTTTTTGCTTGTTTTCTGGTTCTTGGTGCTCGTGCTACTTGTACTACTACTCGATGGAGGATTGTACCATTCCCATTGCAATTCCTTGACCCGTTTGGAACAATTCCAAATTTCGTCCACGGGATATTGGCCATGATAGTGAGTATTGTAATTGTTGCTCGCCACTTGACTGATAACATTAAAATCCATGGAAGGAACAAACAAGTCTGGATGGATGAATTGATGCTGCCCACCACCGGATGATGATGATGCTGCACTGGACCATGGCGAAAGGGAGGGTAACTGTTTCATGTGATGTGCAACTCCCGTCACACACAATGCCAAGGCACTGCACCACAGTTGGACTCTTCCCTGATGGCACTTGTTGACCTTGAGAGGATTGGGTCTAGTCGTTGGCACTCCTGCCGGCGTCGGGTGCGAATTTCGATCCAAATCTGCTGCATGGTTGTTGGTAGTAGCATCGTTGTGATGATGGTTATCAGTATCATTCTCCTCACTACATCCAATACCACTACCACCACCACCCCATCTAGCATTGTATTTCATCTTGCTTTCCAACTTGTTTAATTAGAAAGAGAGAAATATGCAGGACCGCGACGACGCACGATTGAAATTGGTGTTTTTGCCTTCTTTCTTGACTCGCTCGTTTACTGTTTTTGCGGGGGAAGATTACATGTATGTGTCTACATCCAAAGTTGGATGCGAACTGTCAAAATCAAGAAGTGATTCAATGATGATGATGATGATGACGATGATGGATACAAGGAATGTGGTGGATGGGTTGATCGTAGAAACACTATTCCCTGACTCTTTTCTCTTCAAATCTTTCAATACACTGAGAGATATCAAACCACCGCGTACGCGTATATACAGAAATCAAATTCACCAATAACTGCATTCATCACACATGGCATCCTCCCCATCCTTGCTCCAAGGACGGTGCACCTCGGGTGCGTTGCATGTAGGTGAGTGAGACCAAAGGATACCTCCAGAATTGGAAAATTGTGATATGAACGGACACGTGCCATGGGTCAGCAGGCATATATATTGATTTCAAAGAGTTCAAACCTACTATGGACTACTGTGATCCAACTAATTCCTTGCCCTACTGGTTCTACGCAACAGGTACCTGGTAACGTGCCTCCAGGTACATGTACCAGGTACGTTAGTACCCATGTAGCATGGAATGATCATGCCATATCGACCTACACGAACGATCAGCTGGGTGGGACCAGTGCGTTCAACGGTTAATTCAAGGGTTATGATCGAACCGATCCATATCTTGTCCTCGACGACACATGTTGCAACGGCAAGAATGTAGGGCACTCGGCGCAGGTGGTTTCAGTCGTGGAGCGCTCCTTGAAACTACCAGTAGGAATGTCGGAGAGTTGACATCGTGTAAAAACTCCGGAGATGGGTTTGTCCGGGCATGACGTCGGTAGTTGCCGTTGATGTGAGATGGAGTGTCCACTCCATCCACTCCTACCGGTCCAATTCCATTGTCCCAATGAACATGTGCGTCAGGGTCGCTGGTAGGTTTTGGACGTCGGGTTGCCCCGATTCGAATGTAGGAAACAAGAGCGGTATGATTTTACACACACAGTCAGGCATGTGTTCCGCAGTGGCGGTGTACCTGGAGTACCAACCGTGCTCACACCGGTATACTGAGGCGTCAGTTACCGTCATTCCGGCTAGCAACCGATCCTCTACCGTGATACCGGTAGTTTTCCGGTGTATACCAGAGACACACTGGACCCAAAAGCAGCCACCAACACGTTTTTGTTGTCGTTGTTTTCCTTTGCCTTGTATTCCATGAAGGAAAAGTAGTGGAGAAGGTTTGATTGGATTTTTCTCATTACTCTGCACAGTCATTGTTTATCTTCATTGTACTTGTTCCGGGCGACCCGTACGTTGCGGTGGTTTTTTTGTGCGAGGGTTGACTTGCGGAGTTTGTAGCTGGACGGTGTTGGTGATTTTATTCGATTCCATTTTGATTTTGATTTGATATTTAGTTCTGCCTCGGACGGCGTGGGAGACTCTGGTGAACGGTTCTGCCACAACGTAATTGGATACAGCTCGGAGTTGGAATAACGGTACTGACAGTTGTAAGAGGCAAGCCTTGGAACACTCACATCCAAGCAGCAACAACAACGAGTGCGTACGCAGCTGGAGTTCCGGGACGACTGGACCAACAGTACAACTGGTAGTTATGGATTATACGGGCTACCCTCGGAGCACCCACGGTTCAAGATCGGATTCCAACGAGATGGACGGACCTCGACCTAGCCGCTCTGCGTCAAGCACTCCACCTCCACTCGTCCCTGTTGCCGCGGCACCCAAAGACCAAACGTTGTACGAATCTCTGTTGCGATACCACAATGAAAATGATAGCGTCAGCACAGATGACTCGGGCGCTCGGCGAAGACGGAATCCCAAGGTCTTTCCGGCAGGTCTCAAGGGAGGCGACGAGGAAGAAGATGATGATACTACGGAGGATCGCAAAATGCCGGCAAAGGCCATCGCACTCAAAATGCCCCCTCCCAACTCTGCAACCACCAGTGCCGCCGCTGTGACATCTACCATGTCCACACCCAAAACCCAACCTTCGTCGAGGACATCGGTGATCCACCGCAAAACTTTTCCGCCTTCCGACTATGTGTCACCCCCGGATGCACAAAAAGCCTGGAATTGTTCATGTCAGTGAACCCGCCATCCGACCCGACTCGGTCATGTACAAAGCTGCCTATGGGCCACATCCTTCTGTTTCGGCGGCTGTACCATCTCCGCCTCCACCCCCTCCCAATGGTCAAAACAAGCACTACGACCCCATGGGTGGCATAGAGCATTCCAGGGATGGATATGTGCGAGAATCGCCGCACATGGGTCTTAGCCACTCGACTCATGCTGTCCGCACCATGGATTATGGAAGACCTCCGGAAATGGTCATGCGCCATAATTCGGGACCACCCGACCAATTATTGCAGCACACGGGAGGTCGCCCACCACCAGACTACATGATGAACATTGGCAACGATGACCATATGGGACTACCGGCGCAGAAAGCTCGACAACGAAATAGCAAAAGTCCCTTGCGCATCTTTGGTGGAAAACGTCACGGCTCGATGGAAAGGGACACACATGAAATCCCTACCGGTGGCTCCCCGGCTAATTGGTATGCCAAGCATTATCCTGGATCCGTTGAGCGCACTATGACATCGACCACAGAACGCCCATCCAATCACATCAATACCCGAGCCTCCATGCATGCCACCACGCACTCGGCTCCCCCGACATTCAGTACTTCCAGGACAACGTCTTCGGCAATGCCTTTGCTAGGATATCCAGTACCGACAAATTTGATGCGAACCTCACATGACGACAATCACAGTATAAGTACCGCCGAATCATCCATGGACGAAGAATTGCGCCTGGCCTTGGAAATTTCAAAACAAGATACGGGAAATGCACCCCGTCCTGTTCCCGCTCCTGCTCCACGCCCCATTCCCAAGACCCAGGATAATTTTCGACGAGAGGCCATGACTCAAGCTCGTCATTCCAGTAACAGTAGTTTGGCCGATCTACTACTGGCACTCAAACTCAGTGCCGAAGAGTCCGGCTTGGATCGACGCGCTTCGACCAATCTAGATGAACTACTTGCCTTTGAAATGTCGCAAGATTCCCGACAGCACATGACAGATTTTGTAGCGGCTGGAATCACCACATCATCCTCATCGGCATCGGCATCCACAAACACCAGCACCACTTCCAACACGTACAAGACTTCTAGTAGTAGTACACCGAGCAACAAACACAAAAGCAGCAGCATCAGTAGTACTGGCGGCAATCCCGAAGAGCAATTCCGCATTCTGGAAAAGATACGAGAAGAACAAGAACAACGACAATTGGAAATGGCCCTCAAAGAGTCGGAACGAGAAAGAGGTAGCAAAACGAAGAATCATCCACCACTGACCCATAATAATTATCTTCACAGCCAACAACGGGCCGTGGAAGATTGGAACAATCGACCCGGAGGAGGATCAGCTGCAACTCCCATGAACCATGGGGTACGACCACCCCATCAACGAAACAACTCGATTAGTAGCATTGATTCCGAAGGACGACGACAACAATTATTGGAGCGAGGAACATCGGAAACCAAAAATGCCATTCGATCGGGACAAGCTCATGTGGTCATTTGTTTAGGATGTGGTGGTCGATTGCAAGCCCCCATTTCGTATTCCTTGGTCTTTTGTCCCAAGTGTCATACAATATCTCCCGCCTAAACAAATAATACTAAAAAGTAGTAATAACAATAAACTATAAACAAAAGTAATAATAAATGGTATAGATAACAAAAACCATGATAATAGTAATAACAACAATACAAAGAGACAAAGGAAACCCCAACCTCTACGCCTGACAGTCGACTGCGGAAAGAGGGGTAACCGGAAAAATCGATTCACTACTACTATCGTAATGATAACAGTAGACGGTAACAACTAACAACACCTACCAAAAAGGCAGGTAGCTACCAGGGTAACTACCGTACCAGGTACGTCACATGCCCAGCCATACCAGTTACGCGGGACTTCTCATACGACACCCTTGGATACCTGGTACCTGGTGCATATAATGATGATGCCATTCAACCTTGCTTTCCTGGCTGAAACCCAACAGCTATCCCCAAGAACCCCTTGTTCCCGCCCCTCGTCATAGCACCAACATGCACACGTACCAAGCAAACCAAGACACGAAGCAACAACGCAAAAACCAAGATCATGGCTCGACACTCACCATCATGCCGTGGTCGCTCGACACTACAGTGGTCGCACCCTTATGGCTCCTCCCCTTAATTGTATTCATTTTCTTTTTATTATTGTAACGATGTCGTACTTCGCCGTTTCGAAATATGGAAAGGTCTCCCGGCAGATACATCAGGTATCTTGAAATCGCGGATATCAGGCATGTTATGCCTTCAAGAGTTCGTAGCGCATCGTTTCCAGGACCAAGATCCAAAAATCCGAATGGGTACGTTTGGTCGAAGGTCTCGTCTTGTTGATTCTCTCTTTTTTGTCAGTTGATCCCACAGCACACGACAGATTTTGTAGCGGGTGGCAAAACAACTTTATCCTCTGCACGCACAACAACCCGTCAAGACGCACCAACGACAAACACCAAGAACACGTGCAACAGCCAAGGTTACCTACAAGGACACCGAGCGAGGACGAGCGAACAAGATGAAGAACAAAAAAAGCTTCAACGTCGTCACCTACAACAATCCGGAAGAACAATCCCGCATTCTTGAAAGGATACGAGAAGAATCAGAACAGCGACAATTGGTGGAAATCGTCCTCAAAGAGTCAGAACGAGAAAGGATGATGCAAGCGGGAGGTAACCAAGAACGCGCCATGGAACAAGACAGGAATCGACCAGAGGGATCTGCTACTAGTAGTACTACCATGATGATCAACAATGTACGACCACTCAATCAACGAACCAACTCGATTAGTAGCATTGATTTGGAAGGGCGACGACAACAATTGCTGGAACGAGGAACATCGGAAACAAAACGTGCTATTCAATCGGGACAATCCCATGTGGTCATTTGTTTAGGATGTGGTGGTCGATTGCGAGCCCCCATTTCGTATTCCTTGGTCTATTGTCCCAAATGTCAAACAATATCTCCCGCCTAGTAAAATGAGATGATATAAGAAACAACAACTAGAGTAATAGCGTCCCAAACAAGAATACTAACTAATAAGAATACGTAACGACGACTATAACGACTCAGGAGGCAGTCGACCGCAAAACAAGCAATGAATTGCTCGGAGCCGACAGACAGCTTGATGACTCAAAGTGCTACTACAAGTACCGGTAAGATCATGTCGACATGCTCACGCTTAGAACCCGACTCTCCTTAAGTATAGGGCCTATATCTTTGTTCGTCGCTGTTCTCTTCCGGTGACTGTGATATGTCCTGCGTTGTACATCGGACTAGTAGTTTCGAAATCTGGAATGTCCCATTGGTTCGAGCAAATCGCGCATGGCCGCTTAAATTTATGCCTCCAATGGAAGCCATCGACGAGGATTTCTCGTTCGTAGCGATTCCTTTCCAGGGCCAAGATCAAAAATCGGAATCGGTACGATTCCTGACGAGGCCTTTCTCTTTTTTGTTTTCACTTGACCTACTTGATCATATATGGACACAACAAAGTATATCATCAATTGTCGAAATCCGTGTATAAACACGTCGGGCTGTTGTCCAAGAAGTGAAATTGCTGCATTGTTTTGAGTGATGATGGTGGATAACAACGACCAGCACCAACGCCACTACAGTCATGAGCAAACGGACCTTCTGGAAATGATCTGTTCATCACATGAACAGCAACATTTGGAAACGGCACTGGTACTCTCCCTGCAAGAGTATTTGTTGACAACCACGAAGAGGAGGACCAACCACCACCGCGGGGGCCACCACCAAACCGTTGTTTCGAGCCCATACCATGAACCAATTGTTACAGATGGAGTACTAGCACTGCTGGGACAAGAACAACAACAAGAGCAGAATCGAATTCTACTTTGTCAGATCCAACAAGAGCAGTGCCGCATCCTAGAAAGAATCCGAGAAGAGGAAAAGGAACGACAGCGAAGATTGCAAATGGCCTTCAAACCTCCTCGCAATGAGGATGATGGTTGTACAACCCAAGAAGATGATTTGCTCCTGAAACATCAAGCTCCAACACTTGGAAGGAGAGAGGAAAGAAATAGAAGAAATTACCACGACTCCACCCCAAGAACTGTTCCTGATCTACTGTTGACTGTTCAACAGGACTTGGAGCCACCACGCTTCATAACGATCATGGCTGGATGCCCACTCCGTCTCAGCTCGATTACAATTAGCACTATCCTAGAGGATGACCAGCAAGAGGAAGCACACCAACAAGATGATCCAAGAACTAATCAAGCATCGATCAAAGTAGGCCCTATGCAAAGGCAGCCACGGAGAAAGACTCTACGTCGTTGGATGAACCACACTTCTTTGCACAACCAACAGCAACATGAGGAGGAACCAGTTGTCGCAGTGGGACATCTAGAGGACGAGAATCTTATTCTGCAGCGAATGCTTCAGGAACAGCAGCAGCAGCGGCAGTGGCGCACTTTAGAAACAAGGATAGTACGAGAACCACCGCGACATGTGCCAACGACGGCAGTCGTTGGTGTTGAGCCAAGTGGTAGCAGCAATCGTGTTCCGACCCAACACTTGGTTGTCGAAGACTCGGAGCTGCCGCGAGTTGTAAGCGTACCCCAAGGACCTCTCAACCAACGACAAGACTCGCATGTCAGTGCCATCACCATGGACCATCGTATTGCCCAGATGGAAGGCGGCGCCGGACAAGACCAAATACTGATCAAACTTGGCAGACTCTTGAAAACTCCACCGCAAGAACAAACTCTGCAATCCAACAATGATTTGATTGTAACCTGTGAAGAATGTCAAAGCCGATTACAAGTGGATTGTTCCTATTCACTAGTGTTCTGTCCGAAATGTCATACCATATCTGCGGCCGTACCAGTCCCATTTGTGACGTTTCAGATGCAAAAAACAAGTCCTCGTGATATTCCGTCACATTCTAGTGATGATTGCATGACCGATTTGTAGCAACAGGTAGCAATAATGCAGCTTGTTTTGCCCAGAGAAAGGGTTTCATGCCACACATACTAGTAATGGAGACACGGTGCTCAAACATACCCTGGTTGGCTGGATCGAGTGACGTTTTTCGGCCACTTTAATATAACTTCTCCCTTATGGACACGTCCTAGATACACAACTGGCAGCTATCTTGATTTTCTTCTAGCCATGTCGAATTGATGACTGCTCGCCATCACGAATACCGGTAGTGATCAGTCCCAGCGGAGTGGCGGCAATGGTCCCGCCCAATTCATTGCCACCACCACCACGTTTGCCTACATAGACCTATTAAGGATTTTGGTCGGTGCATGCAGTCTTTGCGCAGTAATTGTTGACTACGGTTTAATTACGCCGAATTTTTGTGACATCATCCATTATATAGGAGACCCGCCGCAGAAAATCGGAATCCTGTTCTTTGTGCAGGTAGGAATCCGAACGGAGTACAAAAACATGCTGACATGGGAGCGGTCGTACCAGTTTTTTACATGTGACAACCGGAATTCTCAGCACGATCAACGTCGGAGTGGCTAAATTTTTGTCGAGAAGAGATGAGTATCATTCGGATTTTTGTGACACTTGCCATTCCCCTCTTGTGAGGAAAATTCTTATAATCTTTCTGTTCCATGAGACGATCTAGCCTCAACCACAACAACAATAATACCATGTTTGACTTTGATGAACAACATCGCATTCTGGAAGCCATCCGTGTTGAACAGGAACAACGTCTGTTGGAAATAGCTTTGAAGGAATCTATCGCCACAATCCACCCACGTAGTCGCACTGTGCAACAAGTCACAGTCCGAGACAACAATGACATGACAAGTACTTGTACTACTATCCCTGCTTCTTATAACCGATTTCGGCTCGAAGAGCAAAAAACAAAAGCAATGATAATACAAGATCGGACAAGGGCACCAGTAGAATCCATCAAAAGGGCTTCGCCACCTTCCTTTAATAACGACAAACGATCCAAATCAATGATCAGTGTTCCTTCCGACGAACAAAGACGACGACCACAACAACAACAACAACAACAACAACATTTACCATTGCTACATGCACTCGAATATGCAGAGAAAGGACCCATGCCACTGCGGCAAGAAGTCAATATTGCTGGACAAGGCCGCACGGTCCGTTGTCGAGGATGTCGGGGTCAACTGCAAGCGCCACTCTTTTATCCATTGGTTGTTTGTCCCCTTTGTAATTTAATTTCACCAGAATCAATATAACTGTAAAAATCAAGTACATAAACGACGTGGTGTGTGTCTTGTGTTTTGTGGTTTTACAGATAGCTATCGCTTTTTTTTGCTACGCATAACAATATGCCAAAGTCCTCGCTTCCGGTACACTTCATCGAAGGTATCATTTTTGTTTCTAATTGTAATAACCCATCCATGAGAAGATACCACAGTTTTTCAACATCAGACTTGCAAATTTGGGTAGTTCATCGTCAAGCAATCCTAACTAAATGCCGGCAGCAAACAAATACTAGCTAGTGGAATGGCGTGACTCTTTCAGATCCTCGAGGCCTCGTTTGTGCCATCACTCCTTCCAATTCAGGCGCCATGCTGAAGTCCCTACCGGTAGGAAGTAGTGAGACTGCTCCCTGATCCTCTATTCATTATTGATTCCATGTCTTCACTCTAACACACACGAAGAACTAGGTAGAAGCAGAAAAGATTGATGTTTTATCATTGAATCATACTATCCAGCATTTTTTAAAAGAATCGATTCCATTTTTTGCCACTGAATGAATCCATCCAGTTTGTATGCTTATTTCATCTTGTCGGCATTCGAGTTGGGACCCACTCGCTTGCCTCCCATTCCTGTTACCACATTGACATAACGACGGTTGTATTGAAGTCTCTTCTTGGCACGTCCTCGTGGCAGCCTCTTCTTATCTTCTTGCTTTTCAACCTTGGGGGTTTGTCCCTTTACTTTACCAGCACGAGCCAATGATCCGTGAACCTTTCCCATCTTGTATTGATTTCTACTGAAACTCTGTGTAGGATGGAAAATCAAGTACAAAAAATACCGTGAGAAACGAATTGACCCAAAGTCATCACCACGAAGACGAGCATGAACAAACAGTGGGATTTGGATCCTCCTTGGTGATTACGACCCGGCTAGTTTTCTGAGACGATAGTACCGCCACCAGCCATAAGGTAACCCCATGTGGTCCAAAACTACGTGCACTCTCGTCTCAGGAAACGGTCCAAAGACCCTTCGCGCTTCTACAATCACCCTCCCATCAAGATCATCTACATATACGGCAGCCGACATCCTTATCACCATCGTAACCATCCCTATCTGTCACTCCTTCCCCATGGTCGAAACGCACCTGCTAGTGAATGATGACTCTTGTCTCGCAACGGGGGCCGCGTCTCGTGTTCGTAGCAGGGAGCCGCGCCGTGTTGGAACCCTACCAGAATTTACTCGACCTCAAAAGTGTGTGGCTCTCCACAACGGCAGCCAATCATATTCCACGTGGAACTTAAATTAGTAGGAAGGTAGACTTGTAGTCGAAAGAGTCAAGGGTATCGACCCTGCCATAATCAGCGACAATGGCAGGCAGCATGTAGCCGGTGCGTCTCCATTCCAACACCACAACGAACTAAACTATCCCACAAGAAGCAAAAAAAGAAACCAAAAACAAAAACAAAAAAGAAAGAAGAAAATGTTGGTTCGATTACGATTACAACGATTTGGTCGGACCCATCGTCCCTTTTATCGTTTGGTAGCGGCGAATCATCGAGCTCCGCGAGATGGCAAATTTCTCGAGGTGGTGGGAACCTACAATCCCATTGCCAATCAAGCAGGCATGAAGGAAATTCGATTGAAAGAAGATCGTCTCAAATATTGGTTGGCCGTCGGTGCTCAACCTTCCGATCGAGTGAGTTGGATCTTGGGCAAATTTGGACTTTTACCACCCCTGCCCCAATTCTTTAATCCACAAAAGAAACAGCCCAAAAGTGAACATGAAAAGGCCAAAAAATAACAAAATATAAAAAAGGAAAAGGTGTACTGCTACCACTGCCAAAACATTGAGGGACAACGACAACGATTGGCAATCCATTCACAGGTACTCTACACGTTGGCTACGTCTTTTTGGCTCAGATCCACCTATCGTATTGAAATAGATGGTGGGGCCCTGGCACACCAAAATACTCTGATGGTTCACTGTAATCCAAAATAGTAATATAACTATGTAACTCATTCGAATGACTATTATAATTCAATAGGATTTTCTTTTCCTCCTCCTTGGGACAAAGTGGTTGTCTTGGAGATGGTGGTAGGAGTGACCATGCGACGTTTCATCACAGATTTCGTGTCCAAGAAGGATGGTGATCGGAGCGGTTGTGGTGCTGGCATTATCCTGGGAGTATTACTGATAGTAGTACGATCACTATATCCCTTCCATCCTTGATAATCAGAAGGGGGTGGGTAATTGGCCACCCACATGCGAAATTGCTCAGCATTGCTTTGGACTCGGTGATTGTAATCGGCCTTCATAAACATGTCTAACCAATCGGGATGATCCAAGAGGGGATACCACCAGAGACCGGCTTCATTCCGCAAAAAGTCGGTAATGGTATCATCCTTCAAGGCTTGATAGAATCGATCCACCAAGGGATTGGTCAAGACGGCCCTGGTGGAAAAATTTCGTATTTGCAACCCCGCCATGGTCTTGGCCCGGGACAATGCCACATAGGCTTGACCGGCGGTAAAGCATCCGGCCAAGTCACAAATGAGCCAATCGAGCGTGCAACCTTGAGCCTTGTGAATGGTCAAGGCCCAACTCAGACGGAGGGGTAATTGTTTCCGACGACACGTTCCCTGATCAAACAGGGTTCGTTCAAAAGTGCCGGGAAGAATAATTTTGGTCCGATTGTTCAAAAATCGGACAAGGGGATACTTTTCAAACTTGGTAATCTTCCAAGTCATGTCTTCAAACCGCAGGGCCATGCCAAACTTTAATTGTTCAAAGGTAAGTCCAGGGGGAAACTTGTCATAATCTTCTGGACTGATTAATCGTTCTTCCGCTCCATCCGAACGCGTAACAATGGGTACCAATCGAAATTTTTCCACCACGCCCCGACTGCCATTGATGAGTTCGAGTTCAGTGGAAAAATTTTGCACGAGCATGACTTGAGCTCCCACTTTTAAATCCAAAAATTTGTTGGCTTGACATTGTTCAAAGAACTTGTTCTTTAACAGATTTTCTTGGATGCGAAGGGCCATGGGAGTATCGGCAACATTTTGGGCGACATGGACTGAATCCTCTGCCACGAACCGTTTATGTTCGGTTTGGAGAGATGCCAAACGTTCTATCAAAAGGACACACGCAACATTAGAGGAGAGGAGAAGAGAGGCATTGTGAAGAAGTTGAATGGGTGAGTATCTTCAATGGCCGTTGTTCCAAAGAGCCATGTTCTGGGCGTGCGTGTTCTTTCGTACCTGCATTTTCTCGATCGGCATTACGATTATTGGTATACAAGAGGGTCGGCAAAAGACCTTCGGGTATTTGAATGGCTTCCTCGCCAAAGACTTGTTTGCGTTCCTCATAGTCCAAGGATGTGGTACATTTTTGCACAAAGTCTTGGACCAAGTCGGTATTGGGCCGTTGTTGTCGCAAATCCATCAAGGCTTGGACAAAGGTTCGATCCGATTGACGATAGACCTGCGTCAAATGGACATGACAAAAATTGGCTTCTCTCCACAGTGCCGTTTGAAAGGCAAAGCCCGTCATTTCTTGAATATTCAAGAGACAATCGGCACCAGGATGCGAGGGGTGGTAGGGTGGTCCCGCAGCAGCCCCTGAACCACCACTCCGACGCTTCGTCAAGAACAAGTTGCCCGGGACGGGTCCCAATTGCGCAAAGTCTCCTACAAAAATCAATTGAATGCCACCAAAGGGTTCCAAGAGTCGACCTCGGACTTGACGAACATAGGCATCGAGCCAATCCAAAAAGTCAGCCGATAACATGCCGACTTCATCCATGATTAAACATTGAACCGTTGTCCATTTGGTAATGTTGCCTCGACTAAACATGGTGGAAAAATCCGAGGCTCGAAAGGGAACTTTGACTCCGGCAAAGGTATGAATGGTTTGTCCATTCATGCCCAGTCCTACGGCCGCCATGCCCGTAGGAGCACATAGAGCTACCGTCTTGTTGTTGTTGTTGTTATTGTTGTTGGGGAGGTATACTGGTTGACGAGGATCCCGATAGCGGGCCAGGGCATCTTCATAAATTCGTTTGGTCACCAAGGATTTGCCCGTTCCCGCCACTCCC